>JAUNZO010003488.1:0-44505 GCA_031894775.1 Chloris gayana
CTTAAACTCGGCACTAGAACTACCCGGTCCCTTACGAGCGTGGAATTCGATGGTGCAACATACGGAACACACAAGAACACGCGATTTTAGACAGGTTCAGTGCCTCTCGATGGGGAGTAATATCCTACGTCCCGTGTGTTATGTATTGCCTTTAGCGGATTGCTAATTGCAAGATCTCAGTAGAGTTTACGAGGGGTCCCCGCTCCGCCTTATATATCCGAGGGAGCTAGGGTTGCATGCAGAGTCCTAGTCGATTACACGGATTACATATATGGGGGTTCTATCTCTAGCTTTCTTTATTGATTCAGAGTCCTAACAGTACTACAAATTATTTCGTAACTTGCTTCTCAAGTTATCATACGCCGGTCTTGATACCCGCCTCATCTCCATACCGGTATATGGAATCCTCGTTATTCCAGACATGTGTCAGGAACCAGTCCGTTGGCTATCTCCATCACCTTTATCTTCATTGATTTGTTACCGTGTCTTTGCGCATCCATTTCTTTATCATCTCGTATACCCATAAGGCAAGTATACGACAAGAGTCCCCGAGTAATTTTTATTTGACTCTTGAATAAGACCGACTCGCCTTCGCATGTTGGTCTTAATTCCATGATAAAATCAAAAAGAACTCTAATCTGCTGCAATGGTTCTTCTTTCTTCGAAGTGCTTTAAAAAGCCAAAAAATTAGTGTTTTTATCCTTTATATCACCTAATTAGGTAATCATTTCTTATTCTTCTTCCTGTGCAACGACTAGGTGCACCCAATTGGGTATAGCCCTCGACTCTTGGATCATTTGAACACCTTTCAAATAATGCAATAGTCCACTAGTTGATTCTTCATTATTTCCGTTGATATGCTATCTTTAAAGACCGCTCCCTTTGATTTTCCATTATTTTGCACCTCCCGCGATCGTTACTGCATCGCTTGGATACGGTGCACCAATCAGTGTGCACCTAATTAGGTATAGCCCCGACTCTTGTATCATTTGAGGATCGCAAATAATGCAAGAGTCTTTCTCGGAGAGACTATGCTTTATTATCTTCCATGAAATCATATTCCTCTTAGCAATTTCTACCAAGAACACATTTCGCAGACCGGCCTAACCCGTCACACCACATTTCCTTTAAAGACCGGTTAAGTCGGTCTTAAATTAACCGAAAAGCAAAATTCTAGTTTATCGTATCAGCTTTATTCCCCATATTCTCACATCGACTCGAGTCTCCAGGACCTATGATCAGCCGGATGATTAACACCCACAGCTTAAGGCATCCATTAACATTGAGTTCGGTAAGATCTAATCTCTTTCATACTCGCTAAATTACGAAATTTAACATTACATCAATCCAGATCCGAAAAGTTCAGATTTCAGCACCGCTTTCTCATTCACAAAATATTTCTTATAAATATAGTAATCACGATGGCTTATCCTTATGGCCGTTAGGTCATAATTAGCACGAATAAATAACATATCTTTAATATCCTTATGGCCGTTAGGTCATAATTGCACAATCACGACACAAGTCATTCAATGCCAAATTCACCGGCCATATAAAATAGCCCGATATCTTTTCAACCCCCGGCCCATCTCAGTGCCTATAAAAGGAACCGAAAGGTCGACCTAGGTCAAACCCATTCCCGAAAGTCCATACGCGCCCGCCATTCGCCCCTTGTTCTTCTGGACACCACAATCATCGTTCTTCCCTTCTGCTCAAACCAATCTCAAATTTTCTTTTTCCATCTCTCAGATGGGTAAGAAGAAATCCGCCGCCAACCCTCGCGTCTTCTTCCTCTCGTTCCTCGCGACCAGCCTCCCATTTGGCGTTCAAGATCTTGGTAGTAGCAAAGTCACTCGAAACATCTCTCTATGATGCAGTTCGTGACTGGATATCTTCCTCCTCAACCAATCTTAAACTAGAGCGTCCCTACCCCCGGCCAAGTCCCATGGGCAATAGACGACTCTCAGCAATTAGTTTTCAAAGCTTTTTTCCTCCGTGGCCTTGATCTCCCTTGCTGCTCTTTCTTTAGGGGTCTTCTTTCTTTTACTGGATGGGAGTTAGTGAATCTCACTCCTAACTCCATCCTACAGATTGCTTTTTTCATCTACCTCTCGCGAAGCTTTCCTTGGAGTTCTCCCCCACTTCAAGTTATTTCAATATCTTTTCCAAATTCACCCGCTTCCCTCATCGCACCGCCAGGCTGCAATGGGTGGGGTAGGAATTCAATGTTGGAGCGCAGATGAATACTTTTCTATTTCTCCGAATAAAAGTATAGCCCATTGGAAAAATAGGTGGTTCTTCCGTGATAATCCCCACCTCGCACTTCCTCCCTTCAGCGCCAAGATAGCCAAAAATTTCCCTACCCCGGATAGTAGGGAAAAACTCAAAGAAGATGAAGAAATCGTTGCTCTCTTGGCCTCGTATCAAGTATCTAAAGGAAGTCAAAGGCGCCATCGCCGAGACAGCTTCTTTGGAGCTTCATAGTACGAGGAGTCCAGCCACTAAAGAAGCAAGAACACCCGCATGGTGTTTTAACGAAGATGTTGCCATTCCACTCGGATCGGAACTCTCCTTCTTGATAAAGAGCTGTTAGAAGCCCGCCTCAAGCAAATGCTCCAGCCGAAACCGCACCTATTAGGATGTCCGAGAGTGGGTCCGACCTTCATCCGTCAAATCCTCGAGATCCCGTAAGTATCCCTCTTCTCATTTTCGAATCTTGTTATATTTTAATCTTCATCCTCTTATTTAGATCCAATTGTTTAATACAGAAAATGGACAACTTTAGAAGCCATCCCCCTCTACCTCCCAATGATACTTGGTGGAGGACTATGCAGGCACATCGTCTCCCTCGCTGTTCAAGCCGGTCTTACTCAAGGGACTTCGACCGGTCATACCCTCTCGCCGCCCAAAGCATAGCTCCGAAGATATCCAATTCCGGAAAGGTGGTTCAAGCGCCTAGTACGAAGAAACGTACTACTTCCTTAACCATCGGCAGACCCATCTCATCCCCTCGCCGCATCCGGCGATACGCGCACGGAGGCGCAAAAGCTTGACGACCGGCGGAAAAAGCAGAGGCAATCAAGAGGGATCGTCAAGCCGCTCCGGCTGCTTTCGATGCCGTTGCCGGAAAATCTCAAGGAGCCCCCTCATTAACATATTCTCTAGCCAATGTTCCCCAAAGGTCCCTGTATGGCATTCGGACTCAGTCCTTCGTCGGGTGACATAGGGGAACTAGTCTCGACGCCGCAAGTCCAACCAGCGGCTAAAAGGACTTCGAGAGGGCCCTAGTGAAGATACCCAAGGTCCCGTGAAGAAGATCAAGACCTCCACCGGCTTCAAGAAAGCACTTCGTAAGTTTCCCGCATCCCCGGTACTTTCCGAATCTTTCCTACTCCAGCCTTATAATGCTCGTCACTTTTTCGCAGAATCCCTTCTAATTTTCAAGCTAGCATAGCTAGCTTTTTAAGAAACAAAGCTTCTACCCCCGCTCCAACCGGTTGTGTTTCCACTACCACTTCTACCGCATCCCCAACCGGTACCAGGCCTTCGAAGCTCAAAGTGCGGCATCCGTAAAGGAAATCCCCGCCGCCTCCAAAGCGTAGAAGCTTCATCCCAAGTAACCGAAGAGCAAATCACCAACATTGGAAGCTCATCTACCAGCGAATCTTCCTCCCCATGCGACCCTATTCCAAATTCCTCCGTAACTCTCATTGGGTCCAGCCTCGGGTGGAAGAAATTCCTCGTCGGCCTAGGACGACGCGCAAATCTCCGGAGAGCCCAGACCGGCAAAAATGGTAATCGGAGACGTGGAAGTGGACAGCTCCAAGTGGAGCTAGAAAGTTCACCGCAACAGCCTTAGTGGGATGTCCTCCAGGAAGAAAAAGCCCCCGAAGAACTTCTCCGAATCCGGCCAGGTTTATCTCATTACTTTTACTAATTCCTTCGAATAATATCTTTTTTAAAAAAATATATAATCTAATCTCTTACTTCTTCCTCTTTTAGGTTCTTCCGAAAAACTCCGAAGCTAAAACGCGATAATTGCTCGTCCGGGAGGAAGAGCTGCACACCAACCAAGAGTGGTTGGTTAAACTTGAATCTCCAAGGAAACCGACCCGTCAAGAGGGAGGCCAATTTGATGAACACCCACCGGCCGATGGAAGAACGCAGGCAAGAGATTGTTAAGCTCCGCAAAGAAATCCAAAGTAATGCTCTTAATTTCATCTCGCACATTCCGCATTTTCCTTCTTTTCTCTCTCGACCGGTCTTGTTTTTCATCTCAAGCACTTGAAAATCTTGTTGCTGCCCATAAAAAGGTAGAAGAAATTCTTACGAAGAAAGTAGCTGCTCAGGAACAAGCTCGCTGGAAGGTTCGCAGATCGAAGAACAAGCAAGCGGCCCGGATCGGAGAGCTCGAAGGTGAACTTACTGCCAAGGATAATATCCTTGCACAGTGCTCTTCGTTCTAACAAGATGCTAGAGGCTGACAACACTCATCCGAAAGCTGAATTGGTCGAAGCTCGGAAGCCATAAAGACAACAGCAGACAGAGAAAGAGAGTGCTGTTAGGACAACCCATGAATCTGCCCAACTCGCACTCAAAGCTAAAGAAGCAGAGATCCGGCGCACCGTTGAAAATCGAAACCAAGCCGAGAGAGTCAAATTCAACATCAAAGGCAGATTCAGTAGTCGCGAAATTAGACACGTACGTAAGCTTTTTCTTATTCTCCTTTACCGAGTAAATTCTCTTTTTATATCGGTCTTTTCATCGCTCTTGCCGCCTTTACTAGCGGTCTTGAGTTCACCTCTCTTTTACACCGGTCTATATTGACACTTGTTTCTCTCGTGTTTTTACGTAACTTGCTGCAGGCGCGGTGCGAACGCCGGAATATCCGAATGGCGGCCGTGCTATTGATCCCAGATGAAGTGGATCTCGAGACCGCTATCCGGGCCATTCCAAGAAGAATCGTAGAGCATTCCAAGATGGTTGCTACTTCAGAGGAGGTCATATCGCCGCCATAATCCAATCTTGGACTCCGGTCACGGATTGTGATTTCAACTTCATCAAGGATGGCGCCCACCCGAACACTACCGACGACCAATTCAATGAACTCGAAGAATTCGCTCATTGGTATTGTTTCGGAACCGATAGAGGATGTTCCTCTTGATCCGACGGTGTTCCTCTCGAACGTAGCTCTAGCAGCCTTTGCTCGGGATCAGGATGCACAAGATGCAGCAACCGCCGCTAGTGCGTACGGTGGAAGGTGCTTTTGAAGATCTCGGATGCTGATTTAGTGTTGTCTTCTTCCGATTCTCGAAGAAACGATTGATGATAGATTAGCTGAAAATCCTAAGACCGGTAATACCGACACTTCCAAATGTCCTACCCAATAGATTCTTGTCATAGGGCCAGCTTTCTTTTGTAATCAAACAAGTTTATCATCATGCTATTATATGTCATTTTATTCTTGATGATAACGAAGTTTTAATATCTTCTTCGTTTCCTTGTGAATACCGGTTTCGAAATGTCACCATCTTACTTACTAACTTCTTTTGCCCAAGCCATGATGATTCTTTCAGCTAAAACTAACTATGAGCAAATTCTCGCTCTAATCAAGACAAATCGCAATTCATAGCTGTAGCTTACTTTAACAAGATCATGTGACATAGGAAGAGAGTTAGGTTGTAAGGTCTAGAAATTCACAAACCGCTCTTAACACAACGGCCTACCAATCAGTATTCATAAAGAAAATACTAAAAATTTCCTTTCCTAAATATGCCGCCTTAAGCTGAAAAAGAGATCGCTCTCAACACAAACAGTCCATCGACTAAGTGACCGGCCTTATTATTTAGGAATAGCATAATATCACAGCATCGCCGTTAACACAACAGCCCCCGACTCGATAATTTAATTCAAAATTAAAATATTAAGACACAAAAAGCGAACACATTCACATTGGATATTAAAATTATTTTATTATAATATGAAGAAGTTTTACAAGAAGTACTTTTAAGTATAAAAACGACGAAGTTGTTCAATGTTCTAAGAATTTGGAATTTCTTCCTCATCCAAGGTCATAAGCCTATAAGCCCCTGGTCCGGAGACCGATTTAACCGTAAAAGGTCCCTCCTGCACCGGTGACAACTTATGCCTATTCTTGTTGGATCGAATCTTCCGAAGAACCAAGTCTCCTACTTGGAATTCCCGTGTACGAACATTGCGATCATGATAACGACGCAATCCCCGATGATATTTGGCTGCTTGAATCAAAGCTTGATCCCGTAATTCCTCCGCAGCAATCGCTTCAACCTCGGCGCTCGATCCTCATATTTCTCTTCATCGTAGTATCGTACTCTGGCCGACACCATATTCACTTCTGTAGGTAACATAGCTTCGCATCCATACACCGTAGAAAAAGGAGATTGCCCCTTAGCCCTACTAACATTAGTGCGTAATCCCCAAAGCACCCAGGGCAATTCTTTAACCCACTTTCCAGCAGTACGGCTTCAAACGGTCGAAAATTCTAGGTTTAAGACCGGTGAAAATCTTTCCATTAGCTCTCTCCACTTGTCCATTGCTCTCGTGGATGTGACACCGACGCATATTGTATCTTAATTCCCAACCTCGTCGGCGTAATCCTTGAAAAACTCTGAAGTAAATTGAGGCCCATTATCGCAATGATACCGTGCGGGACTCCAAAACGCACAAAAATGTTCTCGCAAAAACTTGATCGCTCGAGCAGTAGCCGTATCGGTAACAGCCTTCGGCTTCAATCCACTTGGAAAACTTATCTACCACCACAAAAATATGTGTGAATCCTCCCGGCGCCATTTTAAACGGTCCAACAATATCCAACCCCCAAGTAGAAAAAGGCCAAGTCATTGGAATTAACCGCAACTCATGAGTCGGAGCATGGGGCCGTCTAGCGAAAAACCGACATCCCCGACAATTCTTAACCACTTTGTGCGCATCGTCTCGTTGCTTTGGGCCGTGAGAATCCTTGTCCGAACACTTTCCCAACTAGTGTCTTTGAAGAGGCATGATTGCGACAAATTCCCTTGTGTATGTATTCAAGCAATTGAATGCCATCGAAACCGATACACATCTCATCAAAATATTAACACCATGCCGGCATAGCTCTCCTTCAAGTATCAAATAATCTGCGTGCTCGAACCTCTAATCTTTGCTTCTCTACCCAATCTTCTAGAGTTTTACTGTGATCGTAAATACTCCGTGATATGGGGTACGCCAATCGTAGTCAATAATCATAACATCAAGCGACCGAGTATCCCGTGGTGAAATCGTCTCCTCGTGCTTAGCCGCCAAGATCTCATCCCCGGCCTTATCCGTCAAGACTGCTTTCGCGACCGGTCTTTCAAGACCGTTTTCTCCGCTCGGTCCTTCAAGGTTGCTTCATCTACTATCTCCGTAACGTAGCCTTGCACCCAATCTTTATGGATGGTTTATCCAATACTTGAAGGAAAACACCAGGTGAAACCGCTCGTCTTGACGACCCCAGGCTCGGCTAACTCATCCGCAACATAATTGTTTCCGCGCAGTATATGAGAAAATCGCAGACCATCAAATTTATCTTCAAGTTTCCTAACCTCCCGTCTATAAGCGATCATATGATCATCATGAGCATCCCATACCTTGTTAACTCCGACTTATTACCAGAATTGAATCACCATATATGTCTAATCGTCCGACTCGTAGCGAAACAGACTACCCGGAGTCCATGAAGCAAAGCTTCATACTCCGCAGTATTGTTTGAAGCTTTGAAATGCATTTGTAAGACATATCTCGAGTGGTTCTTTCTGCGGGGTGAGAAGCATGACCCCAGCCCCCGTGCCTGAAAGCTACAGTGGACCCGTCAAAGAACATTTCTCAATATTCCAGCGTTCGAATCCCCGCGGGATTTGTGTCTCCAACCACTCGTTATGAAATCTGCTAAAGCCTCGTCCCTTGATAGCTGTCCGCGAAGAAAACGTAATCTCGTATTGGCCATGTTCTATAGCCCACTTAGCAACCTCGGCCCATCGCCTCTCGGTTTCGCACAATATCCCCAATGGCGAACCCAATCTTAAATTCAATGGGATGCGCTTGGAAATAATGTTTCAGACTTTCGAGAGGTTATCACTACAAAGCATATATTAACTTCGTGAATCGGAGATACCGCATCCGTGATTAAATAAGAACTTCACTTACAAAATATACCGGATGTTGCACCAATTGCAGATGTCCCTCTTCCTTCCTGGTCGACCGTCAATACCGTGCTCACCACATGAGTTGTCACGGAAATATACAACCGAATGGTTTCATCCGCTCGGAGGTACCAATACCGGAGGGTTACTAAGGTATTCCTTGAGCTGATCAAGCGCAGCCTCGCGCCTCGTCTCGTCCACTCAAACTTATCTTGCTTCTTAAGCAACTTGAAGAATAGAAGCCCACGAATTCCCAGCCTTGAGATGAAATGCTAAGAGCAGCCATGCTACCCGTCAACTTCTCGGACGTCCTTCAAGCAATTCGGAGGTTTCATGTTGATAATCGTCCGGATCTTTTATGTGTTAGCTTCAATGCCTCGCCATGACACCAGGTATCCCAGCAATTTTTCGTGAGCGAACTCCAAACACGCACTTTCCCGATTAAGCTTCATGGAAAAATTCCGTAGATTATCGAAGGTCTCTCGCCAGGTCGAGAGAAGATCCTCGCTTTCGAGATTTTACCACTATATCATCGACATAAGCTTCTCGTTCCTTCCTAATTGCGAATTCAAGCAACGTTGTATGTCGCGTTGATACGTAGCTCCGACATTTTTTAATCCAAATGGCATGGTCGTATAGCAAGTATGCTCCGAAGGGGGTGATAAATACGGTCTTTATTTGATCTTCAACTTTCATAGGTATTTGATGATACCCCGAATACGCATCGAGGAAGCAAAGACGCTCGCAGCTGGCGGTCGAATCAACTACTTGGTCAATCCGAGGCAGCGCGAAGGGGTCTTTGGGGCAAGCTTTATTGAGCTCGGTATAATCGACACACATTCTTAATTCTTTAGTATTCTTTTTTGGTACAAGGACCGGATTGGCAAGCCAACTGGATGATACACCTCCCTAACGAACTTAGCTGCTAATAACTTATCTCCTTTCTTGATGGCCTCCTTGCGGTCTTGAGCAAACCTCCTGGAGCTTTTGTTTAACCGACTTCGCATCGAGACGCACTAAAAGTGCATGCTCAATCTTCTCCCCTAGGAACACCCGACATGTCGAAGGCTGCCATGCGAAGATATCCCTATTTTCCTGGAGGAAAAGAATGAACGCGCTTTCCTATTTATCCCCCAAGTCAGCCCCTATATGGGTGACCTTGGAGGGGTCCGACTTGTCAAGCTGAATAGTCTTGGAAACAACCGCATTAGCCTTCACTTTCTCCTTTGCAATCTTCTCGGAGTGGAACTTCATCTTCCAACCTTGCCTCGTTCTTCTATAGCTTCAGCCGCTTCTCCGATTTCCCGACGTTCATCCTCGAATTGACCCGAGAGGCCGGCTCAAGGCTATGTACTTCATAGGCGTATGCGGTCTTGATATCGGACCGGAATGATAAGACCCCATTTGGTCCGGCATCTTCAAGCATCAAATACCGATAGTTCGGGATGGCCATAAACTTTGCCGTAGCCGGTCTTCCAAGTATCGCGTGATATGCTGAATCAATGTCGGCTACCCGGAAGATAATATTCTCCTTCCCGTAGTTCTCCTTTGTCCCGAAAGTCACCGGCAGAGAAATCTGCCCCAAAGGATAGCTGTTTCGACCGGGTATTATACCATGAAATGGTGAAATGCTATGATCCAGGTCAGCTACGGAGAGGCCAAGCTCCGGCGAGTTTTAGCAAACAGGATATCCAAGCAACTTCCTCCATCAATGAAAGTTCTCTTCAATCGCACCTTGTGAACGATAGGGGCCGGGATGAGCCGATATCTACCAGCCTTTGGTAGTACCTCGGGATGATCAGCCCTACCGAACGTGATCGGCACCTCGGACCACCGTAGGTATTCGGGGTGGCGGGAGCAATGGCGTTGACCTCTCGAAGCGCCAACTTCGCTTCCGCTTTGACTCGTACGCATCGGGGCCTCCATGGATCATGTTCACCTCCCGAGCTGGTTCCCGAAAACCTTCGTCATCTTCATTATCATCACGCTCTTTATCCTTGCCCTTGTCGTCTCTCTCGGTTCCTATGACCAGATCGGGGTGCTACCTTTAAGGCGAATTGAGCAAACGGCCTTAACAGAAGCACTCCTTAGGTTTATGATTCCCATTATTAATCATGCAAGGGCCCTCCGTAAGTGTTTCAAACGAAAGTAGTTCTCTTGGTCCTCTCTTAGGAGGTGCCGGCCGATCTCCTCCATGAGACCGGTCAACAGCTGCAACAAGGTTATCAGCCTTGCGCTTATTGTTATTCTTGGATCCAGATCGGTTGCCTTGTTCGTGCTTCTGGTTCCTTCCCTTTGTTCCCGCGCAAATTGACCACGTTTGATTCACCAGCAGAGCATAGTCGTCTCGCTATCTTGAAGCACTCGACGCCGTCATGGTAAGGTTCCGATTATGCCTTCCAATCTTGTGAACTTATGCTTCACTCCGGACGCCGCCTTGAAACGCCGCAATTACCTCGCCGATCAGGAACATTGGGGATTAAGGCCTTCTTGCTGCGAAACGCCTCGATGAAGTCGGTAAGCATCTCGTCGGGTTTCTCGCCTTAGCCTCGTTGAGGTCGAAGTAGTTCCCTCGGTTTCTCACAAGTCGCCCGAAAATTCTCCACGAACGTTTTAGTGAGATCCCCCCAAGAAGAGATAGATCTCTCGGATAAGGATTGCAACCACAAACGTCCAGCTGTTCCATGCACATGGGGAGATAATTGGCTAACACAAAAGTATCTCCTCCCGCCGATCGTATGGCGGTGGTATACATACGGAGCCACTCAGCCAGAGGCGCCTTGCCGTCATACTTGTCGATGGCCCCAGTGCTTAAATCCCCTGGGGTATTTGCAAATGCATAAATCCCGCGTGAACGTAGGGATCACGGAGTATTTGTCATCCTCTAGGCCGGTCCGGACCGGTGACGGAGATCGCCGGCTAGGGAGATGCCGATAATTACGGTCCCCGTCATCATCGTAGTAATGATAGTAGCGATCATCTTGATATCCGTCTCCCGAGCCATCCTCGGCGATCGTTGTTCACTCTGCTCCGCATGCCGTGAAGGAGGAGGCGGAGGCGCCACTTGACTGGTCATGATCACCTTGTCGAGGTTCCCCGTCCCCGTCTCTCGTTATCTCATCCCCTTCGATCTCTAGCGTCATGACGATCATCTCTTCCGAGCCGATCATCCCGATGAGCATGTCGATTGCCATGCCCTCGATGATCGTTGCGTGGATGATTTCCACCGTGGGGCGGCGTCGAACCAGCCGGCCCACGCCGTGGCGAGTTGGTTACGTGCGGGTGAGGCGGGGCGAGATCCCGTGGACAATCATCAACATGACCGGTCCGTCGCCTCTCATCTTCTTCTTGTCTCCTGCGCTCTTGTGTCCTCTCGGCATGGCGATCGATAAGCACGTTATGAATGTCACGGTTGCCGTTGAGCGGTACGCGTAAATCTTGGTCCGGAGCTCGTTCATGTTCATTTGCGATCGGAGTGTGTCGAGGTCCAAGCCTTCCGCCGAAGAAGCTCCCCAAGACCGAGCTCTTGCAGCCGCTTCCGAACGAGAACGCGAACGGCCGGGAGATTCTCGCTCTGTCATGAACGAGTTGATTTGTTTGTAACGCAAGTGCATCTACCAAATTCAAGGCGCGCCGCAACCCCGGCGTTGCATTGAAGACTTCTTCCGGTATTGTCTCGAGAATTTGCTTTACTCCCACAATGTTGTGGACTCGGTGATGTGAAGACCCGGCGCCATTCATCTCCACTTCCATGGAACTCAAATCTAGGGCCCTACTTGAAGAACGATGGCGCCTTCCACCGCGACATCCACGTCGGCCGTTATATCTAGGGGATGTTTCTTCCGGTCTCCGGACTCGTTCCGTAACGGACCGCTGGCGGGAGCAGCGATCGCAGTGGACGCTTCCTCCGGCCGACTAGTACCAACGACGTTTGCGCGATGATTCGCGGCTGAAGGTTGCGGAGGTTGTTCATCTCCGTCCGCTTCGTTTGTTTCGCGGCGACGGCGATCGGATTCGTCTCTCGCCATCCTAGCTTCTTCAGCGATCGCTTCCTCGGGAGTAAGTTCTTGAAGGATCGGACCCGTCATGAATACTTGGAAGAAGGTCGGAGATCCTTTCTCGAAGTCTTCATCAAGCTCGGAAGAGCCGCAATCGTCATAGACCGGTACCGGTCTGGGGCGTGAGCGGTCCGATGATTCGTGCTAAAGCCGCGTCGATCCGCAAGGTTTCAAGCAAGAGGTGTTGACCGTGGCAGTGTGATCGCGCTTCGTAAGCCGCGGCCCGACTACAAGTCGGATTCGTCGGATGTAACTTTCCGGCGGAATCAGCTTCAAAGTCGAGTGACCCGAAGCGGATCTTGAAGCCGGGTGCGAAGTCGACGACGAGCGAAGAGGCCATTGAACTCACGTAAAACTCGCCGAGACCCCCTACCTGGCGCGCCAAATGACGAGTCTTAAACTCGGCACTAGAACTACCCGGTCCCTTATGAGCGTGGAATTCGATGGTGCAACACACGGAACACACAAGAACACGCGATTTTAGATAGGTTCAGTGCCTCTCGATGGAGAGTAATACCCTACGTCCTATGTGTTATGTATTGCCTTTAGCGGATTGCTAATTGCAAGATCTCGAGAGTTTTCGAGGGGTCCCCGCTCCGCCTTATATATCCGAGGGAGCTAGGGTTACATGCAGAGTCCTAGTCGATTACATGGATTACATATCTCGGGGGTTCTATCTCTAGCTTTCTTTATTGATTCGGAGTCCTACCGTACTACAAATTATTCCGTAACTTGCTTCTCAAGTTATCATACGCCGGTCTTGATACCCGCCTATGGAATCCTCTCGTTATTCCGCACCGGTCGAGAACCGAGCCCGTTGGCTATCTCCATCACCTTTATCTTCATTGATTTGTTACCGTGTCGTTGCGCATCCATTTCTTTATCATCCGTATGCCCATAAGGCAATTATACGACATAAGGAGTCCGGTAGCAAGGCCGAGGCGCGTAGTAATGGTTCCGAACACTTGGTTGTTGTGATTGCTGCTGAGGACAAGCGCTCATTGTCATGTGGTTTATCTCCGCCGGTCGCTCGGGCTGCTTCTTTTCGAGATCTAGCCTTTGCGTTATCTCATGTGTTTTTGGGCAATCTAGTGTTTTATGCCCTACGTGGCCTTCGCAGTAGATGCAGCGGGGCTTCTTGCGCAGTGCGAGTTGTTGCGATCGTTGTAGTTACTGCCCTTGTTGTTGTTTTGCGTTTTTTCCTAATGCTGATTGTGTTGACCTTGCCCATCACCTGTCTTCGCTGGCCTTGCTCTATATGTTGTTGAATGTTCCTGTTTGGGCGTTGTCCCGAGGCTTCGCTTTCTTGTTGTGCATGTCGTAGTTGTTTTGGGTTTCACAAGATTGCTTTTGGTTCGAAGTGCGCCTTTTGTAGTCTATCTCTCGATCGGCAGTATTCCTCGAACTTGCTACACATGTATTGCAAGGTCAATGGCGTTTGTTCGTGAACTTTGAGCTCGGGGGGCTTGCGCGAAGGCCCCGAATGGCGTACTCGATTACCGGTTCTGCAGGTACTTTGGGGCACCGGGACTTCAATGTCAGGAATCGTTTGTAATAATCTGCGGGCAGCTCGTTTGGCTGTTGTGCGATGTTTTTGAGATTCTCGAGTGCTTCCGAGGCTCCCATGAACCCTCTAAAGTTTGCGATCACCTTGTCCCTTAGATTCTCCCAACTGTAGATTGACTTTGACTGCAGGCTGAAATACCACGTCGAAGCCGGTCCTTCGAGCGTGCAGGCGAAGACCTTGGCTAGCGCGATTTCGTCTCCTGCTGCTGAAGTGATTGCTGCTTCTTAACTAATGAGGAACTGCCTCGGGTCTATGTCTCCTTTGTACTTTAGGATTGTTCCTAAACTTTTCTAGGTAGCTGGCTCTTGGCAGCCCGTCCGAGAGGGGGAGTCTTTGTCGATGATGTCGAGTCCTGGCCTTCTTGCAGGCAGCACTTCGTGCCTTGTGTTTGTATTTTCTTCATTGCTGCTTGTGATTAGTTTGGGCTCTGAGTCACTTGGTATTGTTGTTGTTGTTGGCTTTGAGTGTCTCGTTTTTCTTTGCTCTTGCCCGCAGTCTCCCGACTTCTCTCGCGAGCTCCGCATGCTTGCACTTTTCTTCGAGCAGGGCTTCTTTTTCTTGCACCTCCTCCTGCTCCGCCTCGGATCCATTTGGAGAGACAAGTCAATCCCTAGGGCCTCATGAGCGTCTTGACATGCTGAGTGTTCCACTTGATGCGTTGTTCATTCTTGTGGACCTTTACGGCTGTGGAGGAGCAAATGCCAAAGATGGTCTTCAGCCCCTTATGATGTGGGAGGTAGGTGAACCACCACAAATTACAAGAAAGACTAGAAAATGAATTGCAAGAATAGATTTAATCGACGCTAGAGCATGGACATTAACATTACTAGCGCGTAGAGAACTATGCTACAATTGCAAACGCAAACCGTATATTTTTTCTGAGGTCTAGCGAATTATCTAGGAGTTTCTGAAGATTAACGAAGGAATAAATGAATTTTCTAGAAAGGAAACATGAATTTTTATTTTTGGATCCTGAAGACTAGTTCTTGGCTTGCTGGTTAACTCACGTGTAGTTGGATGCGTACGCGAATTGTGCACAGAACCGCACTAGCAAATGCTGGGCAACAAACTGAAAGGAAAGATGGCATTATCAGCAAGGTTCCAAAGATGATTGACTGGATCACTAGTGTTGCTATCTAGAGCCTCTACTCCACCGGCTGAACAGAGACCCAACAAGGCACGAAGAACATAAAGATGCTACGCCCTTTTATATTGAATTCGCTAAGGAGCAACGCGTACGTGAATCATGGCATCTCCTCCTCCTCCTCCTCCTCTTTGAGGCTTTCCTCTTTAGACAATAGACTCTCAAAAGTCAAGAAATCTTGATAAGTTCAGTGGTCATTCAAGATCCAAGAGGCTTTCCTCGCATACCTTTGAGAAATAGCTTTCTCTCTATCAAAGATCTTTTTACTCAGTTCAACATCAAGCATTATCCTCTACTCGTGCCACGCATCCGCCTCACTTTTCAGCATGTATTTCTTCGTAAGATACGACCGGACGACAGTGGTCGTCTTTGGCTGGGAAGGTCAACTTGTCCTCTCGCTTCCTAATGCGTAAGAGCTCCAGTACAGTAACTAATCCTCCGTGGTGTCGATCAACACATGGGTTGTGCCAATCGGTGCTGCCTGCATTGCTTCTTGGCGCGCCGCCCTCTATTGCTCTTCGCCTTAGGGTTTCTCAAAAACTGGTACATGTTTGTTCTAATGCGTGTCACAAATGATTCCCTTGTATTTATGTTCCTCAATTTCCAATCTGACTAGGACTCTCTTATTTTTTGGAATTTGAATGCATATCTCGAAGGCATGTTTAAAATAACTCGTAAATAAAATGGACACACCGTGCTGACCGGCACAGGGACAAAAGTTCCCCGATTTGACTCTAAATTTTCACACAATACAAGACAATAAGAGCTTTTGTTTCACGTCGTTAAGCTCGACCACCCAAACACTTATGCAGAATAATAAATATCAAATGCTTTCAACTCAAATGTATCGGGGTTTAGGTATACCGTTAGTCGCTGTCCATTCACCATATATTTGTTTTTCTTTCCATCCATGATGATGATAACTCCTGAAGGAAGTACCTTGTGAATGAGATAAAGCCTGTCCCATTCGCTCTACAATTTCCCTTTGCCAAACAATCTAATCCTTGAATTAAATAGGAGCACTCTGTCTCCTTCATTGAATTCCTTTTGCAGCAACTTCTTATCATACCACTTCTCTATTTTCTCGTTGGAAATTGCTGCATTTTTGTATGCACATAGCGTCATTTCTTCTATTCACTTATTTGCCTTTAACTCTTTACTCCAGCGGCATCAAGATCCAAATTCATCTCTTTAATTGCCCAATATGCCTTATGCTCCAATTCTACATATAAATAACATGTTTTTCCATAGACAAATTGATAAGGTGTCATACCTATTAGAGTTTTGAATGTTGTTCTATATGCCCAAAGTGCACCATTAAGCTTTGTAGACCAATCTTTTCCTTCTTTTGTAACAATCTGCCACAGAATTCCTTTTAATTACTTATTTGGAGTTTCTTCCTAATCATTAGTTTGATGATGATATGATGTTCCAATTTGGTGTTCAACTCGAGATTTTGCTAAGAACCTTGTAAAGTCTATTCCAGTAGAAATGAGACCATCCATCTATTATTATCACTCTTGGAACACCATATCATGGAAATATACAATGTTACATCATTTGCTTCGATTCTCTTGTCGTACCGACTTTACATGGGATGGCTTCCACCCATTTTGACACATAATCAACTGCAACCAATATGTATTCAAAGTCATGAGAATTGACAAAAGGTACCATAAAGTCCATTCCCCAAACATCAAAGATATAACCTTGAAGATTGTATTTCAAAGGCATAGCACTCCTATTATTGACATTGCCTATCCTTTGGCATCGAGTGCATCAAGCGACATACCTTTTAGCATCTTCATGCATTGTTGGCCATTAAAATCCACTAGCCCGTACTTTTGCTTGCGTTCTGAAGTGTCCATAATGTCCCCATAATAAGAATAATGACATTTTGATAATATGCTCCCTCGTTCTTCTCTGCGTACACATCTTCGTACAGCTCCATCATCACAATATCTGTATAGGTAAGGATCAGCCCAAATAAACTTTCGCATCTCACTCCATAATCTACTTCTTGTATTCTTGGTCACTAGGTCCATCTCTCCTTAAAACCTCTGATTATATCCATCATCCAATTTTCTCTATAGTCGTATGTTGCATACAATTGTTCGAGTCACATCCCACCAAGAATAGGTTCCTTTGATTCTGATTCTAGACGAGATAGATGATCTGCTACTGAATTTTTAATGCCTTTCTCTAATTTCTAAATCAAATTCTTGTAGCATCAACAACCATCTTAGCAATCTAGGCATGTATTATTTCGTAGAAATCAGATATCTTATAGGTCATTGTATACTGTCACCTTAGAATTGAGAATATATGATCTGAATTCCTCAAAAGGAAATATAACAGCTAGCATCTCCTTTTCTCTCGGTAGTATAATTAATTTGGGCTTCATTCAATGTCATACAAGAATAATAAATAGCATTAACTTTACCTTCCTTCCTTTGCCTAAGAACTGCTACCACTGCATAATCACTTGTGTTGCATATTATTTCAAATGGCAGATTCCAATCAGGTGGTTGCATAATTGGTCTAGAACATAAAGCTTCTTTTAGTCTTCTGGAGGCATCCATTAGAAATTCCGTATCTTGTTTCAAGTAACTCGTGAGAGGCTTAGCAATCTTTGAATAGTTCTTCAAAAATCGACAGTAGAAATTTGTATGTCAAGAAAACTTCGAGGGTCTTAAGATCTATAGGCGGAGGTAATTTCTCTATTGTAGCCACCTTTGCCTTGTCAACTTCAATTCCTCTATTTGATATGACATGTCCTAGGACTATTCCTTCTATCACCATAAAGTGACACTTTTTCCAATTAAGCACCAAATACAACTCAACACATCTTATCAAAACCTTCTCCAAATTTGCTAGTCAATTCTCAAAATTAGTACCATGAACTGAAAAATCATCCAGTAAATACCTCCATGATATCTTCTATGAATTCAGCAAATATGGCATTCATGCATCTCCGAAATGTAGCTGGTGTGTTGCAAAGGCCAAATGGCATCCTTCTATATGCATATGTTCCAAATGGACAAGTAAAAGTGGTGTTCTCACTGATCTTCCGGTCTCGTCGGAATTTCGAAGAAACCACTATATCCATCCAAATTATAGAAGTATGAGTTTTTGGCTAACCTTCTAGCATTTCATCGATGAATGGTAGAGGATAATGATCTTTCTTGGTTGCTTTATTAAGGCTTCGATAATCAATGCACATTATCCACCCTATCACCGTTCTTTGAGGTATCAATTACATATTCTCATTGGGCACCACCGCCAATCCTTCTTTCTTGGGACACAATGTACTGGGTATCCCATTCACTATCAGTAATTACTGCAATGTTTCTTTCTTGACCACCAGTTTCATAGCTTCTTCGAGCCTTCTCATTCCTTCCACTACCGGCTTAGCGTTTCCTCTAGATTAATCTTATGAGTGCAAAAACCTAGACCGGTTCCTTTAAAATCATCCAATGAATACTCTTCTCGTGTCTCTTTAGCACCACTAACAATTTTTCAGTCTCTTCTGTTAAAAGGATTTCTTGGCAATTTTCCAAATTTTTATCAGCTGTTGAAATGCCAAAGAAAAACGGCTTCAATTTTCAAAATATATTTAAGTTTGAATTTCTCTCTTGAAAACAATTTGGATTTTGAACTTTAGCCTATAACAAAAAAGATTCAAAACCTTTTTACCTTACACCTAGATTTTTCTTGAAATTTTTCAAGGTCCGTAAAGGTATTTTTTTATTCTTTAATTTGATAGGGGCTTTTCTACAAAATGCCGCATCAGGCCCACCCGCCAGCCTCTCTCTTCTTCCTCTCGGTGTCGCCCGCCATGCACACCGAGGTCGCTCCGGCCGCATGCCCTGCCCGCACGCGCCACGCAGCTATGTGTTCACCCCTCATCGCCGCCATCACAGCTCCGGCCACCCCCGGCCGAGCCACAACTACCACAAGGTCCGCCCTACTTCCTTGTAGCGAACCACGCCACACGCACGCCCTCTCCCAGCCTAGCGCTCGAGGTCGAGGCCGTTCTTTGCAGCGAGCTACCCTCGGAAGGCTGCTGCCGCGCCATCAATTTCTTTCTCTCCGGTGTGTCCCCACTTTTGGTTCTTGTTTCCTTTGGTGCACAACTCATTCCTCTTTAACCCTAGTAGCTTACCGATGAGTTTTCCTCACGGGTTCGCCGTAATTTCATTGATTTCCGGAGCTTCGACTACCACCACGTCCACCTCGCCGATGAGCTCCACTTTCCTGCCATCTTTGAGGTCAACCAACCCCGTGCTGCTCTTGCTCATCCTCCGTAGATGCTCGTGGAAGCTTTTTTCCCCCAATTTTTGTTCATCACGACGAGCTCTAGTCCTCGCCGAAGCTTTGCTCGAGGCACCTCTCGCTGTCGGCATGCTTTCAACCGCTTTCTGTCGAAGGCGTCCCCACCATCATGTCCACCCCGCTTCACCGAGCCTGTAGCCGTGGTCCCATCGAGGTTGGCCGCCATCCGGACAACTCGGCACGGCTGCCGCCGTGCTCCGGCAACCGCCGGCCATGGCCATTGCACCCTGGCCGCTCTCCGTGGCCGCACGCGCACACATGGGCCGCTGCTGTTTTGGCAACGCCTCTTTTAATCTTCTCGTGAATTTATTTATTTCCAAAATTTATTCAAATTTCAAAAAATTCATATAACATTCATCCAAATTCAGAAAAATGAAAACCAATTATGTTGAGTTCATAAATTTATGCTCTTTTTTTTATGGATTCAAAATGCTTTGTTTAGTTCCCCGTATTTGTAGACTTTCTATAATTAATTTCTTTGCTTTAATTAGGACTAATTTTGTTAAATCTTTTTCTTTAAAAAAGGAAATAATACAGATGAAATTTAAATGATTTCTTTTACATAGAAATAGCATATGCATTTATCATTTCATGTAATTACATCTCGTCATTTCATGTCGTTATCGCATGTCATCGTTTCATGTCGTAGATATTGAGTAGTAATTCATCGATAGTCGATAGTTTGTGCATCATGATTTCATGTTGTTATTTCATGTCGCTCGGAGTATAGACTTTAGCTACTAACTACCCATCGTTGATGCTTTAAATGCATGTCATCTCTTGCATAAGCACACCCCTAGATGCACGAGTTGCGTTCCTATGTTGTTGCTTATCCCATGTTGGTACAAGTAGCTCGCTAGAAGCCATGCTTAACTTCTAGGAGCTCGGTAGAAGTTGAGTGGTGGCAACACTACACCCGAGATAAAGGATGTTGTCCTGATCTTCTTGGCTAAGTTAAAGTTGTTGCTGAGTTCGTTTTGAAGATGATGATGAAATTAAGACCGGACAGGCCCCGTAGGGGAAAGGGCAAAGACTCGGGTCTTGCAAGGTGGTAGCCCCATCTCGTGTCGGTCAAGGACCGTGTCGTTGTGGCCCAGCTTGAACAAGTTTGAATGTACCGATCTACATGTCGCTGTTTATGGGCCCAGTAAGCCGATGTACCCTAACTCCTCGGTGGTTGGACGTAGCCAACTTTCTTTGCTGGTAGTGTTTGTTTTAATTTGAGACAAGGTCTCCTTGGGAGGGGATTGGTTGTCGCTCACTGGATAACGTCTCGAGACAGGTATCACATGGGGTCTCCATATTCTCGGGGAGTTGGAAACGAACCAGCCTCTATCAAGAGTTAGCGGGAAAAGAGGAATGTGAAGAGAAGGAAGAAATAGTTGTTGGCTAAAGATAATCTTTTGCTTGCAAACCTGATTGCAGTAGTTGTATGTTGCAAACAATGGTTCTTCTAAACTTAATCATGAGCTAAAAGTTTGAAAGTAAGTATCCACTATTAGTGTTGTTTTTGCAAAGTGAGTCAACCACTGCGCAGAAAGCCCGAGCATCCTAGGCGTCGGCCTTAGCGTGCCTCTTTGACGAGTCGGTCTTGTTGAGTAGTAGATACTCAAGGCTTTGTTCCGTATATTTTTCAGGTCATGAGTCATACCCTCATGACTCGTATGGTAGTTTCCTTGGTTCAAAGTAGATCCTTGAGAGAGGCTCCCTTTAGTACATCAGGCTCAGTACATCACGTTAGTTGTTCTAGGATGTCTTTTGTTGTAACATAACTTCCATTGTATTGTTCATTTAGTTTAACACTCTCTTGTTGTAATAAATTTCCGCTATAGTACCTTGTGATGTTTTTGGAAACCTGGTTGTATTATACAATGATGTATATATTCTGGCTTGTGAATGAATGTACTCGTTGTAACTCGCTTCGTCAAGTGTCTCTCCGTACCGATTCCTGGTTATCCCGGAATGGATGTCATTGTCCGTGAAGTGGATTCCGATAGCGGTCACACTAGTGGTATTGTAGGGTAGTCTAGGCTAGTGTCGACATGGACGGAGAAGACACAACTTGAGTGAGTGGATGTGTGGAACTCATTGGCAACATATCGGGGAGGGAGCTTGATGCCTACGAGGATCATGGTGATGCGGAGGAGGTGAGGAAAACCTGGTTCATCTCGGAAGTTGGTGAAGATCTATGGGATGTCTTCGGGGAGGAGACTGGAACTATGGCCTTGGAGGAGGAGGAACATATTTGGTGTGGATCCATGGGTGTTTCGGAATGTGAGGGACGGAGCTTCGAAGTGTGAGCTTCAGCGGTTAAGTAGACTCGGAGAGCGGCGACTGGAACCCTTTTTAAAGGTGAGGATGACTTGAGTCTTGCGGAAGAAGGATCACGGGTCCTATGGGTGTAACACCCCACAAATTAAGCAAGCAAAGAGATGCTACTAAACCCCTCGTACAACCACAATTCAAATAATATAATATTGACAAATAACAACACCGCGGAAGCAATAAGATAATCAATAGATAAACCAATAAAACATCTCTCTAGTATTTAGCTTTCCAGCAACAATATGAATCCATATGTTTAAACATCACTCAACAAATAAAACAGTAGACTCCAACTACGATGATCACAAGTTTTTTATTTTGATGGCATGAGGAAAACTATGGACACGTGTAAAGTGAAAATGTGTGCTGCTATTTCCCATCACATGTCCATGGTCTCCACAATCAGTGCACCTGAGGGGAAAAAGAAAGCGCATGACGTTTATGAAAAACCTCAACAAGTAAATGGCTTTAACAATATTATTTGAACCACAATGTTGTTTAACAACAGTTTAAGAAGCCGCATAAAAGTAGTATTAGCTGAAAATACAACTTCAATTGGACAGATAAATCATCAATAACTTCATAATATAAACTTCCATGCAAATGCTGATGCAAATGATGCAATGCGATGCATGACTTCTCTTCTATCCTCAAATCCGAACAAAAGGAAGTGAGGGTTGCAACCACATTGCTTAATTCAACGTGCCTTGTTGTACCGGTACTTACCGCACCAACATCGAGGCTACGGTGTCTTCTTATGCATCCAATGGAAAGTGTAAAAAAATGCATAATTGTCACGTATGCACCTCATCATATACTTCAAATTCAAATGTACTTCATAATAAATATAAAATCCATAATATGATAAATAAACTTCATCACAAAAAGATAAATTTCCATTTAGCAATTTATCCGGCTAGTGTGAGTCATTCAAATTTAGTGGAGGCAATTCAAATAATAGAGTTAAAGCTTATAGACCACAGCGCTACGTTTTCATAACTGTTTTTATACGATAGATAAAAGGATGAATAAATACACTACAAGTAACTACACAAAATTTGCTACCACTTTGGTATTCAACTCAAAATTTAATTTGAATATTTACTGGACGTAAAACAATATAGAAATATGCACTGACATCTGTTCTTGAACTGCAGGATAGTCAACTTTAGAAATGCATATCTCACTAAATGCTCATCCAAATACAGCGATAGATACTCCATGGAAAGACGATGAAGTTTACTACAAAATCTTCCACAACATGAGATATCAATTTGACCTTTAGAATGCCTTAAACGGCCACGCAACATATACTGTCACAACAGCGAGTGAAGAAAACTGAAATTTTGACAGTCATATTCAGATAAGCATAACTCCTATTATACTCAACCAAAAATTACAAGCAAATAGTCGTTGGAAAGCTTTCTGAAAGATCTACAACTATTGTTACGGGGGCCTGGTCAGATTCTAAACACAAAACCTCCAACAACGGGTTTCAACAATCACTATGCAGGTTGTTACTATAACAGCTCACGGAGCAATGACCAAGGCCATCTAATCCTAGTGATTAAGATACTAATAGCCTGCCACGCCCGGTTTTAACGAACAAAACCGTACTCATCTGTATGTGTGCCCAGGATCAAGTTTCACATGCACACAGAATAAATAATAGATAAAAGAACAATATCTTTATTAATTCATTAAATAATTACATCAAGGACTGTAGGTCTAAAATAAAAGATTACATTGCAGCGGAATAATCTAAGCTTGGCGTCCTTCAGCTCCCACAGGCAATCGTCCGGAAGACCACAAGCCTAGCTCCTCACTCCTTGTCTTCATCCAAACTCCACCTTTGTACTTGGCTTCTGATCAACAGCAAGTTTTGCAAAAGAGAGAAGCAACAACGTTTGAGTACACTTTTGTACTCAGCAAGTGGGGGAAAGTATGGCATGTTTGGCTTAAGTCAAGAAAGGCTTAACATGAGGTTTATTGCATAGAGCACCTATGTTTAGTTCATTAATTAAGCAACCTATTTACTATGTGTGAAAATCTCTCCGATCCAAGATCTTCATCTGATCCATCAAACTCCAACATAACCATCTTGTAACCACCCATCCATGCTCCCTAATCGAGTGAGGATTTCCAGGCTGCTCTTGACCGTGAGTACGACTGTCATGACAGTTTACACTCTGCAAAGGTTGTACCACTATACCACAAGTCGGTGATTTCGTCCCCTGTCGCCGGGTGGACTAAAGTCTCCATTTTGCTTTGCCGGCCAAGCATTTACACACTTCCTTAGGTGTGTTGCCAGGAGATCACCACAAGACATTTCGTTAGGCTCCTCTTCCGGATCGTACGTGGCCACTAAGGTTTCACCGGTAGGAGACTACCCCTCGGGTACGTCCTCCTATGGGCCCCCTCTTGTGCCTTGCGAGTCTTGGGACGACCCATCGGTCCCTGTCCCTCATCGCCCATCCCACCAAGTCTAACAATACTGGGAGATTCCCCTAACTACCGAGTCAAGCCTACCCATATCAGCCTTGTGTTGGCACGTAAGTTCTGGTTGAATCGCTCCAAGAACCGGTCCTTAAATCTACAGCAAGCATGCCACAAACTACATTGTGCCCTCGGCACCATCCATCACATACCACTTGCTTAGATTCCTATCTAGGAGTATTTCCAACACATGCGATCATTCTCTTGGCTTATCATCATAGTTCTCATTATAAGTCTTCCACTAGAATTAAGCAAGCTAAGCATGACATACCCAACCCTACATCTAATTCCACCTAGGCGACAAGGACAAATATGGAAGGATATGACACATAGGATTCATATTTATGCAATGCAAACAAACATGTGCAGATAGAAAGAAGTAGGTGCAAAATGCGTCAAGGACACTTGCCTCTTTCCTATAAGCCGCTAATTACGTCTTCAACATCTTGTTCTTCTATATCCTTGATTTGATCTTCTTCTATTAATGTCACGTTAAACAAACATGCAAACAAGCAAGCAAATAAACTAAGAAACATAATAGTACACCATACCAAAATATTATAAAAACACTATTAAAAGAAAGTACCCATCACTACGATTCCGGAGTGCAAGAATCATATAAATCGAGCTACGAGCGAAAAGTTACGAGGGTTTGAAGTTTCAGGACTAAAACGTAAAAACAGCAAAGGTAGGGACTTATTTGTACATATGAAAAGTTTAGGTATTAAAGTGTGAAAAGTTAAGGACTAAAATACAATTTTATAAAACACTAGGGTCGTTTTTGTAAAAGTGTCGGTATGCTAAAAAGGGCTAAAACATAATTTCAGTAAAGACCGGGGGTGTTTATGTAAAAAGCTTATTGGCTAAAACATTAATAAAGAAATATTTAGGGTCTTAAATATGATTAAAATAAATAAAATTGTAATGCAAAACACTAGGGTTTAAACAGAATTTAACCAAGGCATAAGGTTGTTTTTATTAAATAGAGGACTTAAAGATTATTCAAATTACAGAATTACTGGAATTATTCAAATTAAATTAATTCAAAAATGTTGTGGACTAGGTCTACAGGTGCTATGGACCGGGGCAGGGGTGTTGGTTCACGGTCCGCAGTGGACCGATCGAAGGGGTAACGAAGGGATCTAATCGTGGCCATTGGTCTTGTAACGGACGGCTGGCAGCTATCCGACGAGGGGGTGGCCGACGGTATCATCGGAGGCGGCGGCGCCATTGACCGGGCTCGTCGGAGTTGGCCACGAGGGCGTCCCGGTGGCCGGCTTTCGACCGGGACAGAGGGAAATCAGAGAAGAGCTCACGGGGATCCCTACCATGTGGTTGCGCACGGGCCGAGGAGGTCGGGAAGGATGCTCGCGATGGTGGCAAGGATGCGGCGATGTTCGGTAGCGTGGCGGCGGCACTCCGGGCGGTGGCTTCGCGTCCGGAAGGTCTTAAAGGAGGCGGCTCGTCATGGAGCTCCTCGACACGGGGTCTACGGGATATGGGGCAGCTCTATTAGCTACGGAAACTTAGTCGCGGTTGGGCTCACCCGCGGCTACGGTGGATTTTGGACCGTGGCTGTAGCAGCTCTTTGTTATAGTGTTGATTTCCTTGGTCCCTAACCAATCATCTGCGCCTGTCAGGTACCCAATTTGCACCGATGCTGCCCAAGCCAAAAAGGAAAATACCCAATAGAATCCCTGACCTAGAGGAGAACGCTAGGAGAGCTCAAGCGCCGCCTCCACCCGAATGAGTAAAGCGACCCCCTTCTAAAGACGATAGGAACGTGAGTAGGGGAAAAGTTTTTGGCGTTTCCTCTCTCCCTCACGTTAGACTCTTAACTAGGCTCCATAGAGCACTTTTGCCATGCTCCATTATACTAGTCGGCACAAAGTATCATGGACACAATCTAACCGTTCATTATCAAAGGGTAATAGGGTAATTAGTTCATTGACAAATACTATGAGTAATGTGATCCTCCAGCCGTCATGCTCCACTCGTGCTTTCTCTGTCCGTTCACGATCCCCTGTTCTCCGTCGAGGACGTCAATCAGTGCGGCGTCCCTTTGCCGTCCCAATCAGATCGCCGCCGGCATTCTCCGTGGAGGTCACAAATCGGTGCGCCCTTCCTTCCGGTGTCTGCTGCTCCAACATCCCCTGCTTGTCCGTGCTGGTTATTTGCCTTTGCCCATCCCGATCGGATCGTCGCCGGCACTCGCTGTGGTGGCCGTGAATTGGTACACCCTCTAGCAGTCTCAATCCAAAAATCCTAACATTCTCAGCTAGTGCTAATTCAAGACTGCCTCCTTCGATCCGAATTGGTTGCAAAACACCATTCCATTCAAGTTGGCGGTTGGCCATCGTCGTTCATTCTATTCATTCAATTTGATATGACATTTTCCATATTTCGAGTAGTCATAATGTGTGATCAAATGCCATATGTTGAACAGAAGTGTAATTTATATTTTCATTTGTAGACGGGAATGACATTTGCCCCCAGTGCTTGGCTGGCTTATTGAGATATTGTGGAATCAATACTTGCTTCGATAACTGCTTATGTTTTTTTACAATTGCTTGGCAGGCTCGTTTATTTCTTGTTGATCTGCATCTCGTAGTAGCATGCACAACAGTTCACTAGCGCCTTGATAGACAGGGGCATGTAGTTTTCTTTTTGTGTATACAAGAGATATGTTTTTTCTTGACCTTATCCCTACAGGTGCTTGGCAACAAAAATGATTTCCTAATATCATTGAAATCATAATAGCAGTTATGTTTGTTAAGTTATATTTAGTAACCACTGGTTGACAAGCATTTTCATTGCTTAATCTTGCTGAATGAAATGATTTTTTGCTACAATGCTATAATCTTTGGAGTGTGTATATGTATGAGCTGTTTTTTTTTAAATATGTTGTGATTAAAGGCATTGTTATGAACGTTTCGTTTTGCTTTGGAATTTCAGCATGATGAACAGGGTGGAATATGTTAACCTGGAGGAGCAGGAGGAATACAACATTGTAGTGAAGTAGTCATTTAGAACACAGAATGAATTTTACCACTTCTACGGTTATGTTGACTACAAATTGTTCAATTGCTTCCAAGTATAAATTGTCGATAAGCATTTTATTTCTAGTGTAGGAGGTAAACTGAATCTGATGATTTTGAGTAGACGAACAATTGGTGCTTCCAGCAGCTGAAAAGGATTTTTTTATTAGTTTCGAGATTTCTATAAAGTGAATTGAGTCTTACGCGTTCATTCAGAATAATCGAGTTGCGAACTTGCTTGTATTATGTGTATCTCTGCATTTGCAGACTGTACAGTCTTGAAATCGAATGTTCATCTAAAGATTGTGCTTGTGCCCTGCAGGCTAAGTCTCATCCCACAAGTCTCTCAAATGCCATGACACGTTTCCAGTAGTTTGATTTTGCATTACCAGACTGCTTTTGAAACAATATTATTTAGAACTAACTCAAGGCCTGATGAAACTTGGAGTACAGATAAGCTTCCTTTTGTTAATATAGTTGAGTCCACACCATAATCTAACTTGGACTTAGACCTCACATAATATAGTTGTGACACACGAGCCCGTGAGATGCATGTATTTTTTGATCTAGTCAATTATAACAACACACGATATCATAACAGTAAGATATATATCTTTTTTAGTTGCACCTACACACACGTAATATATAACTCAAAATTCTTTTACATATATCTCTTGGCCTGATCTAGCTAAGCCTTCTGACAAGTCCATCTGTCCCATCGCCGGCATCGTCAACCATGTTGCCATAGAATCTCCTATGCCTGAAACTGTTGCCGCTGTAGGTTCTCCCTCACTTAGGTGTTGCTGTTTCGGCATCTGATGCTGCTGCTCCGGTGTGTCAAATATCTGTGTTAGGGAATTATGATGTAAGTATTTTGTCTAGATAATATTATGCACACAAGTTTTTTAGTCTTTTCGAGTAAAAATTAGGCTGACTTCAGAACACAAGTAATTCATGTCATATTCTATCTTTTTCAGATTTTAGACGACCCAAATGTTCCTACCCCATGGAGAAAACTAACACTGTCATTGTATAGTGAAGTCTACTAGTTCTGCATTGCTTGATTCATGGTGCCTTTTGTGCATCAAAGAGTGTTTAATGAAATTAGAGTTTGGAGGAATTAAATGTTTATTTGATTATCTGAAATGTAAAGAGGCTCTCATATCACAAACGTAACCACCACACATATCACAAATGCAACCACCACACAACACAAATGCAACCAAATCCTATACAATCACGAAGATCGGAGATAGTGGGTACTGGCAACACTACCCTGTCAGGCTTAAGCATTGGTTTCTTCAGGTTGAATTTCTATAGATTTAGATGCACAATAGATTCATATTCAGTATTTTACTTCACACTGATTTCTCTATACCGTTAATTATGCGCATGTGTTCTCCGAATCCTTGCTGCACCATGGCAAAGACGAAACAGGCAGTTAGTTCTACTTCTAACCAAGTTGTGTCACACATTGGAGGAAAATAACAGTCAGGAACAAGGATGCGTCATGAATATGGGAGCGGGACAGGGTTGCCTATGGTGGGAAACAGCGGACGCCGAGGCATCGCGGCGGCACATGGATCTCGACAACATTGAATGGGTGTTTGTGCTCCTATCCTGTCTGTTCTTCCTGCAAAGGGCCGCCAGATCGCCGCCTTATATGGCTGCAATTGCAAAAGAAACAAGAAGCAAACGATTAGCCAGCTATAGCTGGATCTTGACAACGAATTGGCCCAATTGCAGCATCCGTTGCGATGCCCGCGGCAGGGGATCCTCGACCTCGTCACAACCGGTGGTTGCAGCTGAAGGAGATCGTCCATCGGACCCGCCGGCCAGCCGATGCTCCAAGTGGAAGACCCATCGCTGCGGGCCGCGCAGTTGTGCGAGGGGTGACGTGTGGAGTTGCCACAGAAGGCTAGGCTATCGCGCGGCCTCCATTCAGTGCCGCCGCCACCGCTGCAACAACAGGATGACGAACCCTAGCCGCCATCTGTTCCTCAACGAGCCAACATGCCAAACGAAACAAGAAACATGAAATTTCGTTTACCTTCCTAGGAAGCAGAATAATTTACAAAATTATCACCTTGGTTGATTACTAAAATACCCTTTGATACTTATGATACCCCTTAATGATACTTATGATACATGTGGGAATTGAAAATATCATGATGATGATCTAAGCCATTGGATCTAAAAAATGAATGGTGAGCATTTATTTGGGAGTACCGTAAAACAGCTCATCTCGTTATTGTTTGGTTCTTACCTTTCCTACGCATATGAATAATTGTTGTGGCAATGACGTATTGATGTTAGGCAGTGACGAATAACACTACACAGATCTCCATGCATGATGATGTGGTTAGTGTTTATTTAATAAATGAAATGGTTATTGTTACAAAATGAAATGTCTCTCCTAGATCTGGTGATTCATGTAGGTAGATGACATAATTGTATTAACAATTTTTGATCTTCTTGACTATGAGTTTCCGTACAGTGAACAATCTGAGAATCTTGAAATCTGTATGCATTGCCTGTAAATGGTGTATCAGTCTTTTCTGAAGCTTATTGACATTTTAGGGTGGTATAGGTTAGCTGTTAAACACCTCCTTCATGCTGTTGATCTCAATTTCTGATCTTGATTATTATTGAATCCATTTAAACATGTGTGTTTAATAATTTTTAGGTTTTTATTGAGGAGCAATTTTGGGTTCGAACAAATCTGGATGAGGAGTGGCAACCGAAGTTGGTGCAGCAAGAGATAAGATCATTCAGGAAACAGCCTATTTCTCCCGAAATGTAACTTGAGTTAAATGTTCTCTATTCTTAGTAATATCTCTTGCATGTGAAAGGGCTTAGATCCCCGATGATGTAACACATTAATTTGACATGTTCAGATTTCAGAAAGTACCAGAACAGCAGGAGGCTTGAATTCTCTGATGTCTTTGTGCAGATGCTAGTGAGAATTGTGAAATCCAGTAACGTGGGTGTTCTGATTCTGAAGCTGGAGGCCACTCAGTTTTCTGAAGCCATTAGAGGTAGAGGTTCCTTTCTCTGCCTTCAATATGAATTACATATGCACTTCACATGGTAGCAAGATGAAAACATATGTCTCGTTTCATAGGTTCAAAATTTGAATCCTTTTCTAATGAAAACACAATAATTGGTTAAGAAAATTCTTGTTGTTTTTACATAATTATGCGCTTTGAATAGTGACCTTGTGGTTTTAGTAAACACAGAGTGAAGAGTGGTGTTCCATAAATTACTTTGGACATATATATAATGCATTCAGCTACTCATTGTTTTTACAATTCCTGAGTCCCCCTCTGTAACACCCCGGAATTTCAAATTCGGGGTTATGTATAAAATTCACTAAATTTTAAAGCTTTTTAAAATTATTCTAAATATTATCTAAAGGATAACATTATAAATATATTTTTCTTTCTTTCTTCTTTAAGAGGATCAGATGTATCTTTAAACTCCAACAATAATTTTGTTTATAAAGTTTCATTAATGAATTCTCCCAAAAGAACATATGATTTGTTTTGGGTCTATGAAAAGAATTTACTAAACAATTATATTTGATTTATGAAAATAAGTTTATTTCAAGAAGCATTAGTTTATATAAGACATTTCCTCTTTGAAAGCAAAATGAGAGCTTTATCATTTCATGTGAGAAAAAGGAGTTATTTTTCAAAACTAATTAAAGTTTGATTTATGAAAACTTTTGATTTGAGAAATGTATTTGATATATGAAATAAATATTATAAAAAGGTGAAAATGGCTTATCAACTAAATGTCTCAGATTTATGTAAGGTTGGTTTAATAAATATACCCGTTTTATGAAAATGGATGTTTTCTCGGCATAGGTGCTTTTAAAAAGAATTGACTCATAAATGCTTATTTTCTTTTTGGTTAAAGTATTTTTATTTTGTTTTGGAGTAGCCAAAAGCTTTTCCAATAAACAAAATGGTTTATTTTTATTGGATGAAAGTTGGTTTTAAGACGCCTTTTATAAACCCTTTTTCATGCAAAAGCCTTTTATTTGCTAAAGTTAAATGATTAATATAGAATACATATATTTTGATTGAACTGAATTCATGTTGACTAGCTACGGTAGGTCTTTATTGTGTGAATATTTCATTTGAAAATTCGAATAGAATTTATTTGCATTTTTATTGGCTTTTAGAATTAGAATAGGAAAAGGAAAATAAAAACAAAAGAAGAAAACTTATCTTAAGCCAATGGGCCGAAACCCCTCAAGCCCAACTCTCTCTCCCTCTCTTTTTCTTTTTCCCCAGTCGGCCTCAGCCCACCGGCCTGCTCATCGACTAGTGTTGTCCAAACGGGCCGTGCCAAGCAGTGCCGACCCGAAGCACGGAATTTTTGGCCGGGCCCAAGCACGGCACGACCCGTTTAATTTCGTGTCGGGCCGGCACGGTCCATAATTTCGTGCCGTGCTTGGGCCGAGGGGCGGCCCAACAGGCGGCACGGGCACGGTCTCGTTTATGCTTCGGCCCGATAAAGCACGAATAAGGCCTAGTTAGACACGGCCCGAAATAACATTAAGTTAAAAGAAATGTAGTTTCTATATCACCACACATACTTGAGTGGCCTCGGTGGTAAGCAAGTTGAGCTGCATCTTGGAGACCAAGGTTCGAATCCCACTCAACTCCTATTTTCACCTCATTTTTCGTGCGTTGAAGTGTTAACGGGCCAAGATCTATAATCGGGCTGTCGGGCCTGCGTGCCTAACGGGTCGGCCGGGCACGGCCTGCAGCTTTGGTGCCGTGCCGTGGGCCGACGACCAGGCACGTGGGCCGGCACGGCACGGTCCGAAATGATTTTCACCTCATTTTTCGTGAGTTGAAGTGTTAACGGGCCAAGATTCGTAATCGGGCTGTCGGGCTCGCGTGCCTAACGGGTCGGCCCGGCACGGCCCGCAGCTTTGGTGTCGTGCCGTGGGCCGACGACCAGAGCACGTGGGCCGGCACGGCACGGCCCGAAATGAATTTCGTATCGTGCCGGGCCGAAATTAAATGGATCGGGCTTTTCGTGCCCGGGCCGTGCCGCCCGTTTGGCCGAGCACTATCATCAGCCCAACCACCCGCCACCGGCGAGCCCAGCCCCGACCAGCTCGCTCGAGCCCAACCGCGCCGCCGCCCTAACCCTAGCCGTCTTCGATGCCAACACGGCGGTCCTTAGCGTGCGTGCCAAGCCGAATCGATCCATGGCCCCTATATAAGCGAGCTCCGCAATCCTATGTTGCTCTTTTCCGAAAAGTCGTCGCCTCCCGCGCCGCCCATCGCCGTTGCAAGCCGCCATTGCCGCCTCTACCTCCGCTCCGTCGCGACACCACCACAACCTACACCTAGCTCCGTGACGCTGCGCCGCCTACGCCAACACCGACGCGGTGAAGAAATACTGCCCGACGAGGACTGGCCTCGTCGCCGAACACCGCCGCTCCTACCTCACCGTCGCGGGCCGTCTCCGTCCTCTCCCGGCCCCGCGCAACACCACGGTGAGCTTACTCACAATCCTCGCTTCGCGTAGCTCGCCGCCACGTTAGGACATCGGAGCGCCGTAATGGTCAACTCCGGTGAGTTTCCACGGTGTGCCGCCGTTCGGCGACGTCGTCGGCGCCGCCACCTTGGGCGGAGCATTCTCGCACCGTCGGATCGAGGATCAACGGCCCGCAATAGATCCCCTCGAACCGTTACGTTGTCGGTCCACCGTGGACATGGACCGGCGGGTCCCGAGCCGGTCTATGGGGCCGTGCATCCGGTCCACGTATTTTCCCGGTTTATTTTTATTCGTTTAAAAGCGATAAATCGGCAATGTTACAAATTAGCCCCTAACGTTTTATTTAATCGCGACTAGGCCATCTATTTTTACATAAACGACCCCGTGTTTAATTTTTTTGTGTTTAAGCCCCTACCGAGCGTAGGACGATAACTTTTGCACCCTAACCCCTGTTGTTTTATTTAATTAATTACGATCGGGTCCTGTAATCTTACAAAAACAACCCTATGTTTTTCATAAATTATATTTTAGTCCAGAACTTTAACACTTTACTCCCTATACTTTTTGAAAAAATACAAATAGGTCCCTGGACGTAGCTATTTTATATACGGGCCCCTATAGTTTGTTATTTTATGTTTAGGTCCTTATCTTTTTCAAAAGAAGCCCTAGACTTCATTTTAATTCTGTTTTCATCCAAACCTTTTTCATTAAGACTTTTGTTTAATTGTTAAACTAATTTTAAGTCCTTAAGCCATATTTATTTGAATGTTTTAATTATGGCCTTTTTACATAAACAACCCCGGCCTTGTAGGAAATTACATTTTAATCTTTGTTTATTCAAACAACAATAGATCATGTTCTTTTGCAAGTAAACCCTGGTGTTTTATAACTTTACATTTTAGCCCTAAGCCTTTTTACACTTTAGTCCTTGAACTTTTCCATATTTTCAATATAGTCCTTAATTTGTTGTTTTTATAATTGAAACCCTGGAGCTTCAAATCATCATAACTTTTTACTCGTAACTCCGATTAAGCCGATTCTTGCACTCACGCTATCGTAGCGATGAGTACTATTTATTAGTACTGTTTTCATAGACAATGGGTATTGTTTGGTGTACTGTTTCTTAGTTTGCTTGTATGCATGTTTCTTGCATCTTGTGTGTCGGTGTGATGTTAAATAGAAGAACGTACATTTCGAAGACCTCAAGAGCAAGACTTCAAGACATGAGCAGCAGAAAGGGAAACATGCAAGTTTCCTTGATGCACATTGCGTTTATTTTCTCATCTATCTGAATTTACATTCATGCATTGCAATTTGATTTGAATCCTATTGTCATATTATGTTCCATACTTTTTCCTTGACGTCTTGGTTATGGTGTAGTATGTTAGTATGTGTACGTCATTGCTAGTTGCTTATAATGGGGTTCAAACCGAACCGAATGCTAGTCTTGACTAATTATCCACTTGAACATAATGATCATGAATCAGGAATGCTTTTTAGCAACATGGAACTTGAGTGATCTCGTCCACCGGACGCGCTCGCACGCATCCGGTAGATCACAATTACGCGATAAATTGAAGCAATCACCCACGACATCGGTGGATCCCCCAGGCGACTCTCACGACTCGCCGGGGGCTCGGGGCTACTCGTTAGGGGGAAAGATTAGCGATGCCACGTGGCACCATCTAATCCCACCTAACGGAGAATTAGTCCCTAGGACACGAAACCATATCAACGAATCAAAGCTGGATCCACTCCCGTATGACCCCGTGGAAGGGCGAATCGAATGATGGCGAGCTCGACCTTCTCTCGCTCAAGGAAAGGCGGAATCACGGTTCGCATGACCTTGCCCTCCGAGCTCGGGAAAGCCCCGCCTCGCATGACCTGGCCCGCGGGACTCGGGAGAGCCCCGACTCGCACGACCTCCAAACTCGCCCACCGGCCGCATTAACTCCACTCGCCCGAGGCACACGTGAGGACTCCCCGGCAATCATTGCCGCTGAATCTCGCCCCATCCCACCTGCCGCGACTACCTGCTCCCGTCGGAGCATGCCGATGGGATACGCCGTCCCGTAGCCTCGACGAAGGAAGCGTGGACCGAAGACTCGGGACTCGGTCATCATCACCCGAAGTACGACAATACGACTCCCCGCCTTATCCGGTGACGGGTGGAGCTCGAGCTCGGCCGGAGCAACTCTCCGCCTCGCACGACCTTCGCCGGCGACCTTGAAGCTCGATGAGCTACCATCTCGACCTCGACCTTCAGCCCCGCCTTCAATGCACCCGACAGGAAAGGGCCGACGGGACCGAGCACGAGCGCCCGGTTAAGCACATGACTGTTCTCTCTCTCTCTCTCTCTCTCTCTCTCTCTCTCTCTCTCTCTCTCTCTCTCTCTCTCTCTCTCATGTAACTCGAGCTCGACCTCAACGACTATAAAGGGGAAGAGTCTCTCTCTCTCTAGGCACGTTTTTGACGGCTTCTCATACACGTTCACTCACATGTTCCGCCGGCGAGACTCATTCATGGACACTCTCACTATCGCACTAGCAGCTAGGGACTTGGAGCACGCTCCTCTCCCGCCTCCCTCGTACTCCATCGTCGGTTTGACGCAAGGAACACGAGCGTCGTGACACCCCCTAGCCGGACGTAGGGAGCTTTTCCGAACCAGCCAAAACGTCTCGTGTCTTCCCTTGTGTACCATCCGGCCTAAAACGCGCACTCCCGGAACAAAATTCTACTAGCCGGTGGTTCGAACACCGATAGATCCCGACAGGAGGATGTGGATGATGGTGCGGGTATGCACGTGTACTAGTTCTAGTACTTGTTGGTTTGCGGTAGTACCTGTTTGGGATCATAAGGACCGGTTCTTATAGCGGCAACCCAGGACTTCCGCACAAAGTACGGGGCTGATAATGAGTAGGTAAGGTTTAGTACCAAGGTAGCTTTCCAGCTTTGTGGACGTCGAGGAAGGATGAAGGAAGAAGGTGTCTTCCGGATTCGAGGCGAGGAAAGGCGGAGTACTTGAAGCCACGGTGCAAGAGGGGGCCTCCGGGTGATGCGTCACTTTTACGATGGTGAAACCTTTGCATGGGCATTTTGCAAGCTGGGAAATCCTTCGAAAGATCTTGCGGTGATCTCTTGGCCTCACACGTACGGAAGTGTGCTGGTATAATGGAGGTTTTAGTCACCGACGGGTGATGGAATCACTAACTCTGTGGGTAAAGTTGTGCCACCTCTGCAGAGTGTAAAACTGTTATAACAGCGGTGCTCACGGTCACGAGCGGCCTGGATCCTCACGAGAACTAGAGGGCATGGATGGGTGGAGTAACTCGTAGGTTGATACAAGCGGGTAACCTCGTAGTGTGGTTGGCTACAGGCGGGGTAACTCTGTAGTGTGGTTGGCTACATGCGGGGTAACCTCGTAGTGTGGTTTGCTACAGGCGGGGTAACCTGTAGGTGTGATTTACTGCAAGGAGGGTAGCTTGCAGTGGTTGACGAGTGGGGTAGCCTGTTGGTTCATATTCACTTAGTAAATAGGTGGTTTTATTTAACTTGACTAGTGTAGGTCGTTTCTATTGCAAACCATGTGTTAGCCTTCGTTTCATTCAGCTTGCATGTCATTTATTTCCCACACTTGCTGAATACTCTATGTACTCACCCTTGCTATTTTCCTTTTGCTACAATAAACTACTGCTCGAGAAGATGGAGAAGACCACCGATGAGAAAGGTCTAGGCGTGCGAATTCCCGGTCGATTGCCTGTGGTGTTATGGAGTCTTCCCTAGCGTATATTTTATTCAGTCCTTTGAGACAATATTATTGTAAGTTATTCGATTTAATAAAGACATTGTTCTTTTATCATGTTATTTGTACTTGTTTTCATAGCCATTGGGTATTGTTCGGTTATCTTGTTTCTTAGTTTGTATGCAAGTTTCTTGCATGTTTTGTGTCGGTGTGACGTTAAATAGAAGAACGTACATTTTGAAGACCTCAAAAGCAAGACTTGAAGACATGAGCAGCAGCAAAGGGAAACAGACAAGTGTACTTGATGCACATTGTGCCTATTTTCTCATCTATCTGAATTTACTTTCATGGATCGCAATTTAATTTGAATCCTATTATCATATCCTGTTCCATACTTTTTCCTTGATGCCTTGGTTATGGTGTAGTATGTTAGTATGGGTACGTCATTGCTAGTTGCTTATAATGGGGTTCAAACTGAACTAAATGCTAATCTCGACTAATTATCCACTTGAACATAATGATCATGAATCGGGAATGCTTTTTAGCAACATGGAACTTAGGTGATCACGATAGGAGGATGTGGATGATGGTGCGGGTATGCACTTGGTACTAGTTGTAGTACTCGTTGGTTTGCGGTAGTACCTGTTTGGGATCATAAGGACCGATTCTTGGAGCGGCAACCCAGGACTTTCGCACAAAGCACAGGGCTGATAATGGGTAGGTAAGGTTTAGAGCCAAGGTAGCTTCCTAGTTTTGCGGACGCGAGGAAGGATGAAGGAAGAAGGTGTCTTCCGGATTCGGGCGAGGAAAGGCAGAGTACTTGAAACCACGGTGCAAGAGGGGGCCTCCGGGTGGTGCGTCACTTTTACGGCGGTGAAACCTTAGCATGGGCGTTTTGCAAGCTGGGAAGTCCTTCGAAAGATCTTGCGGTGATCTCTTGAGCTCACACCGCGGAATTGTGCTGGTATAATGGAGGTTTTAGTCATCGACGGGTGATGGTATCACAGACCTATGGGTAAAGTTGTGCCACCGCTGCAGAGTGTAAAATTGTTATAACAGCCGTGCTCACGGTCGGGAGCGACCTAGATCCTCACGAGAACTAGAGGTCATGGACGGGTGGACTAACTCGTAGGTTGCTACGGGCGCGGTAACCTGTAGTGTGGTTGGCTACGAGGCGGGGTAACCTCGTAGTGTGGTTTGCTACGGACAGGGATAACCTCGTAGGTGTGGTTTACCTGTAAGTAGGGTAGCTTACAGTGGTTGACGAGGTGGGGTAGCTTCGTTGGTTCATATTCACTTAGTAAATATGTGGTTTTATTTAACTTGACTAGTGTAGGGGCTTTCTATTGCAAAGCATGTGTTAGCCTTCCTTTCATTCAGCTTGCATATCATTTATTTCCCACACTTGTTGAGTACTCCATGTACTCACCCTTGCTATTTCCCTTTTGCTACAATAAACTGCTGCTAAGAAGATGGAGAAGACCACCGATGAGAAAGGTCTAGGCGTGCGAATCCCCCGGTTGATTGCCTGTGGTGTTATGGAGTCTTCAGCTAGCGTATATTTTATTCAGTCCTTTGAGACAATATTATTGTAAGTTATTCGATTTAAAAAACACATTGTTCTTTTATCACATTGTTTGTCCTGTGTGTGTGAAAACTTGTTCCTGGGCAAGCATACGGATGCTTTTGGTGTTGGTCGTTAAAATCGGGTGTGACATCCTCTTTGTTATTGGGCTTCCTTTTCTCTTCTAAATAAAAATAAGGTCCCACTGTCTCATGTATTTGCTAATTCAGATATTGTTACTGCCGCTTTATATAGTACTGCATGCAGAAGTTGTGCCCCAGGTTAGCAATTAACTATCCTGTGGATTCATGTTGGATTATTTTGTATAGATCCTGTATCAAAATAGTAACCAGCGCCTAGCTGCCCAGAGTGTCCTATATATATGTCATGGGCCGGACTGGACCGGACGCGGCAGCACGCCGAGTCCAAGTCGCAGTTGGCCTGGGGCGTCGGCCAGGGGGAGGCGGTCCAGCCTCTCCTGCCAAAAGTGGCTAAGAGTCCTTATTTCTCAATTAGGAGAGATCGTTTGAGTTTAGGGAAGTTTGGAGAATAATTAGGAAAGTTCAGATTGTGTTTGAATGGGATTCTAGTTTGAGTTTGCTTAGGAGTCAAGAAAAGTCTCTCATATAACGAGGACAATTGTAATCGATCTCTCCAAGAAAATAGTAAGGATTATTCCCATCTACTTTCAGCTCTCTTGTGCCTCTCTCTCTCTCTCTCTCACCTTGCACACCACCTCCACCCACACCGCCGGCCACCCTTGTGGCCTAGACCCTAGCCCCCAACTATTGCTCATAACAATATATCTGACTTATTACTTTGTGCAATAACTAATCACATAGATAGAAACCTAGATGGAAGTTTGTGTTCTCTCTCTCTCTCTTTTTTTGTTGCATGTTAATTAGATGGAAGGTGGGGCTATGCATTACACTTCATGGAACTTGTGCATCGATACATTATGATCTATGGCCATTGTAGCTGTTGTTGCTGCTATGTGAATTTAACGCCTAAATGAATTATCTTTTTTCTAAATGAAAATACTTGTTGTTTGATCACTATGTACGCTAATTAGTTCTTTATGCCTGTAGCAAACAAAGTGCAGATGGATTTGGAAATGTATGAAAATATTTTGGGCTTACCGATTGTACTTGTATGATAATCATAAGCTACCTGTTATATTATCTGTGTCTCACTTCAAATTATGTATTTATTTTGCTTTGCTATATGAAATTTCTGTTGCCTTTTTGTAGCTTGTATTCACTAGCATATAATATTTTAGCACAAGATTGTAACATCTATGAATTGAAGACTGTAGCAACACACGGGCATTACAGACACAAGAACCAAAACGAAGTTAACTTACAAAAGCATACAGAGAAAGACTCACCTTCGGTAGCCTGTCGCTGAAATTGTTTTCCTTAGTCATCAATCTAGAATCTACGGCAGCTAAGCTAGTTGCTGTTGCAAAGTCACTCGGACAGGTACAACGCTACACGTCAGCAATCTCATAGCCCATCTCATGCAATGCCACATAGGATTTTTTATGATGTGGAAGAGAGAGAGGGAAGTGAGAGAAAGAGGTGGCGCGAAGCAACCATCTCATGCGCTAGAATTTAAAAGTATGAGACGGCTTACACATCATTGTACAAGTTGTAGTTGCCATGCAACTTATAAATATTCCTTTTCGCATCCCCAAATTTAGGAAATATCAATTTCTACAAGACAACTAAAACAACCATTGTACAAGTGGTCTAATAGGCCGTCTCGAAATTATGTGTTATGCATGAGACGGACTATAAGACCACACCTTTGTACTTGCGCTAATATATGCGCTGATCTTGTCGTCGCTGCATGCCCGCGTCCCGGCGGAGATGCCTAATTTCGGGAGAGGTGAGGTGAAAGTTTCACTAAACAAACATATTTTTATTTTTTAGAAAGAAAACTTCTAGTTTTTTTTGGAAAAAATATATCTTTTTATAATACCTATTAGTATCACACAATTCAATATGACAAACTAAAAAAAATTTCATAGTTTGACCATAAACAATAAAGACGTTCAAACATCCTAGATGCAGCAAATATGTAGAACTGAATCCCATTCAAACACAATGTGACATAATCTTGTAACACATAGAGTGATGTGTTACAAAATATTTTATAGGAACACAAAATTATGTGTTACAAGTATGTTTGTAACATATTGTTTTTATCCCATAATTATGTGTTACAAGAAGTGATTACAGTAACACAAAATTTATGTTACATGCATAGTGTTACAAAGATTGTGATTATTCCATATATATCAAGTGTGAGTGTTACAAGAAAAATCTTATTGGAACATAAAATAATGTTACAACGAGGGACCAAAAGTTATGTGCTAATTCAATAAGCCCCTAAACTCCAGATGTGTGATGATCCAAAATATTTCTCGAATGACAATAAACGCACTATCGAGTCTAAACTACTGCCATATATTAACATATTATAAGTTGTCCTGGCTAATAGGAGAGCCAACTACATATTATTATAGGTGGTGATGCAATCAAACCTTAAGTATGACACATGAGCCTATATTTGGAGTTATGTTTTATGTCATAACAAGTAACACTTCTTGTAGAATGTAACACATATATGTGTTACAATAGCCTTTACTTATACTCTTTCATGTTACAAATTGATTCAATAGTGATGAAAGTTACAACTATGTCTTAGCTCGGGTGGTATAGACACTAACCTATAGATATACTACCAGAGTTCAATTCATGGTAAACACATATTTTTTATATTTAGTATAATTTTTTGCGCTACAAATGTAACACTTTTCTTAAACAAGTACTACTCCCTTACTAAATTATTGTCGCCGTTGACTTTTTTGTTAAGTTTGACCATTTGTCTTATTCAAATAAAGTTTAACAAATGTCATATATTTTGTTGGAATATGTTTTATCACTAAAGAAACTTGAAATATAGCATATTACTTTTTGTATTTGAAGAAATTTTTTGAATAAGACGATGGTCAAACGCCACGAAAAAAGTCAATGACGACAACAATTTAGTAAAGAAGGGAGTAACACATATATGTGTTACAATGGGTTGTTCCTGTATCACGTATGTTTAACAAGCAGTAACATATGTGTTTGTTACAACAAATTTTTTTTATCAGTTTTAGTTTCACGTAGTAACAGATATATGTGCTACAACAAAATTTGCTCTAGTAACGGCGCAACCTAGATCACTTATTAAATGTGTTACTATAGGCCTCAGTAACACTTATCTCTTATCTCTTCTTCCAGTAACACATATATGTGTTACTAGAGAGTTGACCTGACGTAGCGTTACTAAAATGCTACCTAAAAATCTCAAACCATTCTAGTTCAACACTCTTTACCAACGGCAGATCACAATCTTTTCCATCTAAGTTTGAAGGAAAAGTGTAGTACCAAATTGCAGGTCTTAAATCATCAGATTTTTTATTTCGTACATACAGAGTAATATGTACCTGCAATCCCTTAATTAGCATTACGCCTTTCTTTTATTTCATTTCTGTCAACTCTTTTAGTCAATCATATTAGAATTTGTCTATTCTGTATCATTTAAATCCCTAACTACAAAAAAGTTATGCTCATTCTCAGACGGGCTGGATCCAGAACTATTGTGGCAGTTTGGTAGTGCCTATGGGCTCACATGGTAGATTAATTCCTTGTAGTGGAACCAATTCACTTCACGCTCAAATCTCAAATTTACACGCGTGTTGCATTTACGATTAATTTTTAATTGGTAAGTAATGTTCCATCAACATAGACAGAGTGTGAGTGTGTATACATGAAGGTAAAGATTTGTACCTGTATATGTGTACATAAGTTTCTAACTTTTTACTATGTTTTTCTTTAAAGAAACAAAAAAGAACTTGACCTGCAGGGGAAAAGCCCCCCTCCCCCGACTCCCCCTCCCTCGATGGTATTTGCTTACTTTTTCATCATGTAGGTCAAGAAAATCCTCGAACTCCCTTCCCAATACATACACCGGGACTCAGCCGACCATGTGAGCTATGATGCGAGTCTTTACCTAACGCTTTGGATTAGGAAATAAAGGTGAAGGAATTTTTTCGCAGCCGCTGCATGATTTGGGGGTGCGAACTACCAAACAGTGGGCAACCAACCTGGCATGAGCCAAAGGCTTATCCGGAAAAAACAATTAAACAAATGTTGACCGTGGTTTCCTATCCCCAGACGCTCTACTTATACCATGAACCGTGGTATGAAATATTCAAAAGAAATGGCTACTCATACATGTACATGGTTAGCACGTGACAGCAGGTTAACCCCGAAATACATCCCTCTCTTGGTGAATCAGCAACAGTAGCAGAGAACGAGGAATACGGAAATGTGTTTTGGCTGCCTTCCATACATCGTGCTGCATCTTATGCAATTTTTCCTGTCAATTCAGAATTGAGATGTCTCATAGAAGCAGCGAGTTGTAAGTAATTTTTACTTACAGCTCAGAAGATATGATTCTTCGTTTCACGCCATGATTTTAGTGATAAACTCTTGCAGATTGTGGGTGTTTTTAATGGGTTACGTGGAGTTACGTGGAGGGGCCACAATGAGCAAATGATTGGAATTGTATGTATAAACAAATAAAAATGTAGTGAGAATCAAAGGTTTGATTAGTTAGGATTTAGTTTACACAAGAAAGGGAAGAGAGTATCAGATGTGCACCACATCCTCGTGATGTTGCCCAAACATGATCGCAAGGATATGAACTAATATTTACTTTTTACACTATGTCAGGTCAACTCTCTAGTAACACATATGTGTTACTGGAAGAAGAGATAAGTGTTACCGAGGCCTATAGTAACACATTTAATAAGTGATCTAGGTTGCGCCGTTACTAGAGCAAATTTTGTTGTAACACATTTATGTGTTACTCCTTGTGAGAAAATGTGAAACAAAAAAATCAAATTGTAACACATATATTTGTTACTCATTACGAGAAAATGTGAACCAGGGAGATCCTTCTGTAATACATGTATATGTTACTGTAAGAGAGAAAAAGTGTTACAGCTGTGTTAGTACACATGGAAATATGCTCGTATATGAAAGATTAAGTGTTACAATCATAATTTTGTAACACATGATGCGTGCTCTTAGTAAGAAAATTATGTTACGACAACGATTTAGCAACATATTTTATTGTACTCTCGTTGGAAAAAAGGTGTTACAATGATAATATAGCAACACATGCTTTGCCGAGTTACCTCTTGTAACACAATTTAATTTTGCTTCCATAATTACTTTGGTGCGGATATATCTAGCATAATATCATAACAAACTTCGGAGTCGAAAACATTACAACATAATAACAGAATTGAAATCCATATTTTTCTGTTTCATTGAATGTCATGAGAAACATAGCGATAGAGAAACAAATATTCCTTTAGCTAGGAATGAGGGTACAATTGTTTACTTCCATAGTTCAGAATGTAAAATCTAAATATTTTATATCTACATGTTTCAAGAGCAAGAAGGTATCCATGTCGCTATAATAAATAACTAGAAATGAATTTTACAGAAAATAAGAACATGCAACTTGTTTTGAGGAGACAGTATGCTTCATGAGTTAAAAAGTTGAACAATCTTTAATGATAGTATTAAAAGATACGCTAAGTGTTGGCAGCCCCTATAGCTAAATTTCAAAATTATTTGAAAAGTTTAATTAATGTTCCTTGAAAGGTTGATATAGGTCTGCCATTGAATCACATGCTGTTTTTGTTGTACCAAACAAAAATAACCAAATGCAATAACCAGGAATTGAACTCAAGTAACTAGTTTTAAAACTGGTGGCTATTCCACCTAGTCCAAGGACAATTTTGATGTGTAGGAGGGCGCAGTCATTTTATAACGATAGGGATGTATACAATATAAACCCAACAATTAATTAATACCACGTGACCTGAAATTCATTTTTTACATTTGAAACCTAACGGTATTAAAACATACAAAATTAACGTATTAGAGAAGAGACTCGAGAATGTAGTGACTCTTAACTTTTTTGTTGCAACACTATGTGTGCTACAAGAAATGTGTTATCGTGACATCCCTTCCGGGACACCCGAGGAATCGGCGCAGGGGAACACTCGACGAAGAGAGTTACAACAGTTCATCATCTCATACAAGCTAGAATATATACATCATGGTATAATACAACCAGGTTTTCGAAATATAAACATTGTGCAAGCTCGGAACTTATTACAATACCGAAGTTTGTAACAACTACAAGTCCGACAGCGGAAGTCATTTTTTTACAACAAAACACCACTTAGGACGACTAATGTAATGTACCGAGCCCGTCGTACACCACGATCCTCGCCCTTCACGGCGTCGGGATCCGTTCCCATCTGGAGGGAACCACCCTCGGGGCACTACTCCTCCTCCGGGAAGCTACCGTACGAGTCGTAGTAGTATGACTCGTGGCCTGGAAACATAACGAACAAACCCTTTGATGGCCCTGGG
>JAUNZO010003489.1:0-15117 GCA_031894775.1 Chloris gayana
AGCGCGTAGTAATGGTTACGAACACTTGGTTGCTGTGATTGCTGCTGAGGACAAGCGCTCGTTGTCATGTGGTTTATCTCCGCCGGTCACTGGGGCTGCTTCTTTTTGAGATCTAGCCTTTGCATTATCTCCTGTGTTTTTGGGCAATCTAGTGTTTTGTGCCCTAAGTGGCCTTTGCGGTAGATGCAGCGGGGCTTCTTGCGCAGGTGCGAGTTGTTGCGACTGTTGTAGTTACTTCCCTTGTTGTTGTTTTGCGTTTTTTCCTAATGCTGATTGTGTTGACCCTGCCCATCACTGTCTTAGCTGGCCTTGCTCTATATGTTGTTGAATGTTCCTGTTTGGGCGTTGTCCTGAGGCTTCGCTTTCTTGTTGTGCATGTCGTAGTTGTTTTGGGTTTCGCAAGATTGCTTCTGGTTCGAAGTGCGCCTTTTGTAGTCTGTCTCCGATCGGCAGTATTCCTCGAACTTGCTACACATGTATTGCAAGGTCAATGACATTTGTTCGTGAACTTTGAGCTCGGGGGCTTGCGCGAAGGCCCTGAATGGCGTACTCGATTACCGGTTCTGCAGAAACTTGGGGGCACTAGGACTTCGATGTCGGGAATCTTTTGTAATAATCTGCGAGCAGCTCGTTAGGCTATTGTGCGATGTTTTTGAGATTCTCGAGTACTTCCGAGGCTCCCATGAACCCTCTAAAGTTTGCGATCACCTTGTCCCTTAGATTCTCCCAACTGTAGATTGACTTTGACTGCAGGCTGAAATACCACGTCGAAGCCGGTCCTTCGAGCGTGCAGGCGAAGACCTTGGCTAGCGCGATTTCGTCTCCTGCTACCAAAGTGATTGCTGCTTCTTAACTAATGAGGAACTGCCTCGGGTCTATGTCTCCTTTGTACTTTGGGATTGTTCCTAAACTTTTCTGGATAGCTGGCTCTTGGCAGCCCCTCTAAGAGGGGGAGTCTTTGTCGATGATGTCGAGTCCTGGCCTTCTTGCAGGCAGCACTTCGTGCCTTGTGTCTGTATTTTCTTCGTTGCTGCTTGTGATTAGTTTGGGCTCCGAGTCACTTGGTATTGTTGTTGTTGTTGTCTTTGAGTGTCTGTTTTTCTTTGCTCTTGCCCGCAGTCTCCCGACTTCTCTCGCGAGCTCCGCATGCTTGCACTTTTCTCCGAGCAGGGCTTCTTTTTCTTGCACCTCCTCCTGCTCCGCCTCGGATCCACTTGGAGAGACAGTCAATCCCTAGGGCATCATGAGCGTCTTGACATGCTGAGTGTTCCACTTGATGCGTTGTTCATTCTTGTGGACCTTTACGGCTGTGGAGGAGCAAATGCCAAAGATGGTCTTCAGTCCCTTCATGATGTGGGAGGTAGGTGAACCACCACAAATTACAAGAAAGACTAGAAAATGAATTGCAAGAATAGATTTAATCGACGCTAGAGCATGGACATTAACATTACTAGCGCGTAGAGAACTATGCTACAATTCCAAACGCAAATCATATATTTTTTCTGAGGTCTAGGGAATTATCTAGGAGTTTCTGAAGATTAATGAAGGAATAAATGAATTTTCTAGAAAGGAAACATGAATTTTTATTTTTGGATCCTGAAGACTAGTTCTTGGCTTGCTGGTTAACTCACGTGTAGTCGGATGCGTACGCGAATTGTGAACAGAACCGCACTAGCAAATCCTGGGCAACAAACTGAAAGGAAAGATGGCATTATCAGCAAGGTTCCAAAGATAATTGACTGGATCACTAGTGTTGCTATCTAGAGCCTCTACTCCACTGGCTGAACAGAGACCCAACAAGGCATGAAGAACATAAAGATGCTACGCCCTTTTATATTGAATTCGCTAAGGAGCAACTCGTACGTGAATCATGAAATCTCCTCCTCCTCTTCCTCGTCCTCCTCCTCCTCGTCCTCGTCCTCCTCGAGAGGCTTTCCTCTTTAGACAATAGACTCTCAAAAGTCAAGAAATCTTGATAAGTTCAGTGGTCATTCAAGATCCAAGAGGCTTTCCCTCGCATACCTTTGAGAAATAGCTTTCTCTCTATCAAAGATCTTTTTACTCAGTTCAACATCAAGCATTATCTTCTACTCGTGCCACACATCCGCCTCACTTTTCAGCATGTATTTCTTCGGAAGATACGACCGGACGACAGGGTCGTCTTTGGTTGGGAAGGTCATCTTGTCCTCTGCTTCCTAATGCGTAAGAGCTCCGGACAGAGCTAATCCTCCGTGGTGTCGATCAACACATGGGTTGTGCCAATCGGTGCTGCCTGCATTGCTTCTTGGCGTGCCGCCCTCTATTGCTCTTCGCCTTAGGGTTTCTCAAAAACTGGTACATGTTTGATCTAATGCATGTCACAAATGATTCCCTTGTATTTATGTTCCTCAATTTCCAATCTGACTAGGACTCTCTTATTTTTGGAATTTGAATGCATATCTCGAAGGCATGTTTAAAATAACTCGTAAATAAAATGGACACACCGTGCTGACCGGCACAGGGACAAAAGTTCCCCGATTTGACTCTAAATTTTCACACAATACAATACAATAAGAGCTTTTGTTTCACGTCGTTAAGCACGACCACCCAAACACTTATGCAGAATAATAAATATCAAATGCTTTCAACTCAAAAGTATCGGGGTTTAGGTATACCGTTAGTCGCTGTCCATTCACCATATATTTGTTTTTCTTTCCATCCATGATGATGATAATTCCTGAAGAAAGTACCTTGTGAATGAGATAAAGCCCGTTCCATTTGCTCTGCAATTTCCCTTTGCCGGACAATCTAATCCTTGAATTAAATAGGAGCACTCTGTCTCCTTCATTGAATTCCTTTTGCAGCAACTTCTTATCATACCACTTCTTTGTTTTCTCGTTGGAAATTGCTGCATTTTTGTATGCACATAGCGTCATTTCTTCTATTCACTTATTTGCCTTTAACTCTTTACTCCAGCGGCATCAAGATCCAAATTCATCTCTTTAATTGCCCAATATGCCTTATGCTCCAATTCTACATATAAATAACATGCTTTTCCATAGACAAATTGATAAGGTGTCATACCTATTAGAGTTTTGAATGTTGTTCTATATGCCCAAAGTGCACCATTAAGCTTTGTAGACCAATCTTTTCCTTCTTTTGTAACAATCTGCTACAGAATTCCTTTTAATTACTTATTTGGAGTTTCTTCCTGATCATTAGTTTGATGATGATATGATGTTCCAATTTGGTGTTCAACTCGAGATTTTGCTAAGAACCTTGTAAAGTCTATTCCAGTAAAATGAGACCATCCATCTATTATTATCGCTCTTGGAACACCATATCATGGAAATATACAATGTCACATCATTTGCTTCGATTCTCTTGTCATACTGACTTTACATGGGATGGCTTCCACCCATTTTGACACATAATCAACTACAACCAATATGTATTCAAAGTCATGAGAATTGACAAAAGGTCCCATAAAGTCCATTCCCCAAACATCAAAGATATCAACTTGAAGATTGTATTTCAAAGGCATAGCACTCCTATTATTGACATTGCCTATCCTTTGGCATCGAGTGCATCAAGCGACATACCTTTTAGCATCTTCATGCATTGTTGGCCATTAAAATCCACTAGCCCGTACTTTTTCTTGCGTTCGAAGTGTCCATAATGTCCCCATAATAAGAATAATGACATTTTGATAATATGCTCCCTCGTTCTTCTCTGCGTACACATCTTCGTACAACTCCATCATCACAATATTTGTATAGGTCATCAGCCCAAATAAACTTTGGCATCTCACTCCACAATCTACTTATTGTATTCTTGGTCACTAGGTCCATCTCTCCTTAAAACCTCCGATTATATCCATCATCCAATTTTCTCTATAGTCGTTTGTTGCATACAATTGTTCGAGTCACATCCCACCAAGAATAGGTTCCTTTGATTCTGATTCTAGACGAGATAGATGATCTGCTACTGAATTTTCAATGCCTTTCTCTAATTTCTAAATCAAATTCTTGTAGTATCAACAACCATCTTAGCAATCTAGGCATGTATTATTTCGTAGAAATCAGATATCTTATAGGTCGGTGTATACTGTCACCTTAGAATTGAGAATATATGATCTGAATTCCTCAAAAGGAAATATAACAGCTAGCATCTCCTTTTCTCTGGTAGTATAATTAATTTGGGCTTCATTCAATGTCATACAAGAATAATAAATAGCATGAACTTTACCTTCCTTCCTTTGCCCAAGAACTGCTACCACTGCATAATCACTTGTGTCGCATATTATTTCAAATGGCAGATTCCAATCAGGTCGTTGCATAATTGGTCTAGAACATAAAGCTTCTTTTAGTCTTCTGGAGGCATCCATTAGAAATTCCGCATCTTGTTTCAATAACTCTGTGAGAGGCTTAGCAATCTTTGAATAGTTCTTCAAAAATCGATAGTAGAAATTTGTATGTCAAGAAAACTTCGAGGGTCTTAAGATCTGTAGGCGGAGGTAATTTCTCTATTGTAGCCACCTTTGCCTTGTCAACTTCAATTCCCCTATTTGATATGACATGTCCTAGGACTATTCCTTCTATCACCATAAAGTGACACTTTTCCCAATTAAGCACCAAATACAACTCAACACATCTTATCAAAACCTTCTCCAAATTTGCCAGTCAATTCTCAAAATTAGTACCATGAACTGAAAAATCATCCATAAATACCTCCATGATATCTTCTATGAATTCAGCAAATATGGCATTCATGCATCTCCAAAATGTAGCTGGTGTGTTGCAAAGGCCAAATGGCATCCTTCTATATGCATATGTTCCAAATGGACAAGTAAAAGTGGTGTTCTCGCTGATCTTCCGGTCTCGTCGGAATTTCGAAGAAACCACTATATTCATCCAAATTATAGAAGTATGAGTTTTTGACTAACCTTTCTAGCATTTCATCGATGAATGGTAGAGGATAATGATCTTTCTTGGTTGCTTTATTAAGGCTTCGATAATCAATGCACATTATCCACCCTATCACTCGTTCTTGAGGTATCAATTACATATTCTCATTGGGCACCACTGCCAATCCTTCTTTCTTGGAACACAATGTACTTGGGTATCCCATTCACTATCGGTAATTACTGCAATGTTTCTTTCTTGACCACCAGTTTCATAGCTTCTTCGAGCCTTCTCATTCCTTCCACTACCCGACTACCGGCCTAGCGTTTCCTCTAGATTAATCTTATGAGTGCAAAAACCTAGACTGGTTCCTTTAAAATCATCCAATGAATATCCTGTACTCTTCTTGTGTCTCTTTAGCACCACTATCAATTTTTCAGTCTCTTGTGTTAAAAGGATTTCTTGGCAATTTTCCAAATTTTTATCAGCTATTGAAATGCCAAAGAAAAACGGCTTCAATTTTCAAAATATATTTAAGTTTGAATTTCTCTCTTGAAAACAATTTGGATTTTGAACTTTAGCCTATAACGAAAAAGATTCAAAACTTTTTACCTTCCACCCAGATTTTTCTTGAAAATTTTCAAGGTCCAGAAAGGTATACTTTTATTCTTTAATTTGATAGGGGCTTTTCTACAAAATGCCGCACCAGGCCCACCCGCCAGCCTCTCTCTTCTTCCTCTCGGTGTCGCCCGCCATGCACACCGAGGTCGCTCCGGCCGCACGACCTTGCCCGCACGCGCCATGCAGCTACGTGTTCACCCCTCATCGCCGCCATCACAGCTCCGGCCACCCCGGCCGAGCCACAACTACCACAAGGTCCGCCCTACTTCCTTGTTGCGAACCACGGCACACGCACACCCTCTCCCGGTCTAGCGCTCGAGATCGAGGCCGTTCTTTGTAGCGAGCTACCCTCGGAAGGCTGCTGCCGCGCCATCAATTTCTTTCTCTCCGGTGTGTCCCCACTTTTGATTCTTGTTTCCTTTGGTGCACAACTCATTCCTCTTCAACCCTAGTAGCTTACCGATGAGTTTTCCTCACGGGTTTGCCGTAATTTCATTGATTTCCGGAGCTTCGACTACCACCACGTCCACCTCGCCAATGAGCTCCACTTTCCTGCCATCTTTGAGGTCAACCAACCCCATGCTGCTCTTGCTCATCCTCCGTAGATGCTCGTGGAAGCTTTTTTTCCCCAATTTTTGTTCATCACGACGAGCTCTAGTCCTCATCGAAGCTTTGCTCGAGGCACCTCTCGCCGTCGGCATGCTTTCGACCGCTTTCTGCCGAAGTCGTCCCCACCGTCATGTCCACCCTGCTTCACCGAGCCTCGTAGCCGTGGTCCCGTCGAGGTTGGCCGCCATCCGGACAACTCCGGCACGGCTGCCGCCGTGCTCCGGCAACCGCCGGCCATGGCCAACCCCGGCGCTCTCCTGGGCCGCACGCGCGCACATGGGTCGCTGCTGTTTTGGCAACGCCTCTTTTAATCTTCTCATGAATTTATTTATTTCCAAAATTTATTCAAATTTCAAAAAATTCATATAACGTTCATCCAAATTCAGAAAAATGAAAACCAACTATGTTGAGTTCATAAATTTATGCTCTTTTTTTTATGGGTTCAAAATTCTTTGTTTAGTTCCCTGTATTTGTAGATTTTCTAAAATTAATTTCTTTGCTTTAATTAGGATTAATTTTGTTAAATCTTTTTCTTTAATAATGGAAATAATACGGATGAAATTTAAATGATTTCTTTTACATAGAAATAGCATATGCATTTATCATTTCATGTAATTAGATCTCGTCATTTCATGTCGTTATCGCATGTCATCGTTTCATGTCGTAGATATTGAGTAGTAATTCATCGATAGTCGATAGTTTGCGCATCATCATTTCCTGTTGTTATTTCATGTCGCTCGTAGTATAGACTTTAGCTACTAACCACCCATCGTTGATGCTTTAATTGCATGTCATCTCTTGCATAAGCACACCCCTAGATGCACGATTTGCGTTCCTATGTTGTTGCTTATCCCATGTTGGTACAAGTAGCTCCCTTGAAACCGTGCTTAACTTCTAGGAGCTCGGTAGAAGTTGAGTGGTGGCAACACTATACCCGAGATAAAGGATGTTGTCCCGATCTTCTTGGCTAAGTTAAAGTTGTTGCTTGAGTTCGTTTTGAAGATGATGATGAAGTTAAGACCGGACGAGGCCCCATAGGGGAAAGGGCAAAGACTGGGTCTTGCAAGGTGGTAGCCCCATCCGTGTCGGTCAAGGACCGTGTCGTTGTGGCCCGATTGAACAAGTTTGAATGTACCGATCTATATGCCGGTGTTTATGGGCCTAGTAAGCCGATGTACCCTAACTCCCGGGTGGTTGGACGTAGCCAACTTTCTTTGCTTGGTAGTGTTTGTTTTAATTTGAGACAAGGTCTCCTTGGGAGGGGATTGGTTGTCGCTCACGGATAACGTCCGAGACAGGTATCACATGGGGTCTCCATATTCTTGGGGGAGTTGGAAACGAACCAGCCTCGTATCAAGAGTTAGCGGGAAAGGTTATCGTATTTAATCAAGAGGAATGTGAAGAGAAGGAAGAAATAGTTGTTGGCTAAAGATAATCTTTTGCTTGCAAACCTGATTGCAGTAGTTGTATGTTGCAAACAATGGTTCTTCTAAACTTAATCATGAGCTAAAAGTTTGAAAGTAAGAATCCACTATTAGTGTTGTTTTTGCAAAGTGAGTCAACCACTGCCGAAAGCTCTGAGCATCCTAGGCGTCGGCCTTAGCGTGCCTCTTTGACGAGTCGGTCTTGTTGAGTAGTAGATACTCGGGGCTTTGTTCCTTATATTTTTCAGGTCATGAGTCATACCCTCATGACTCGTACGGTAGTTTCCTTGGTTCAAAGTAGATCCTTGAGAGAGGCTCCCTTTAGTACATCGAGGCTCGGTACATCATGTTAGTTGTTCTAGGATGTCTTTTGTTGTAACATAACTTCCATTGTATTGTTCATTTAGTTTAACACTCTCTTGTTGTGATAAATTTCCGCTATAGTACCTTGTGATGTTTTTGGAAACCTGGTTGTATTATACCATGATGTATATATTCTGGCTTGTGAATGAATGTACTTGTTGTAACTCGCTTCGTCAAGTGTCTCTCTGTACCGATTCCTGGTTATCCCGGAATGGATGTCATTGTCCGTGAAGTGGATTCCGATAGCGGTCACACTAGTGGTATGAGGGACTTTTCTTTACTCCTAAGCAAACTCAAACTAGAATCCCATTCAAACACAATCTGAACTTTCCTAATTATTCTCCAAACTCTAGTTTGAGTTTGCTTAGGAGTAAAGAAAAGTCCCTCATATAATGAGGGCAATTGTAATCGATCTCTCCAAGAAAATAGTAAGGATTATTCCCATCTACTTTCAGCTCTCTTCTCTCTCTCTCTCTCTCTCTCACCTTGCGCCACCCCTGCCCTAGCCGCACACCACCTCCACCCACACCGCCGGCCACCCTTGTGGCCTAAACCCTAGCCCCCAACTATTGCTCATAACAATATATCCGACTTATTACTTTGTGCAATAACAAATCACATAGATAGAAACCTAGATGGAAGTTTGTGTTCTCTCTCTCATTTTTTTGTTGCATGTTAATTAGATGGAAGGTGGGGCTATGCATTACACTTCATGGAACTTGTGCATCGATACATTATGATCTATGGCCATTGTAGCTGTTGTTTCTGCTATGTGAATTTAACGCCTAAATGAATTATCTTTTTTTTTCAATGAAAATACTTGTTGTTTGATCACTATGTATGCTAATTAGTTATTTATGCCTGTAGCAAACAAAGTGCAGATGGATTTGGAAATGTATGAAAAAATTTTGGGCTTACCGATTGTACTTGTATGATAGTCATAAGCTACCTGTTATATTATTTGTGTCTCACTTCAAATTATGTATTTATTTTGCTTTGCTATATGAAATTTCTGTAACCTTTTTGTAGCTTGTATTCACTAGCATATAATATTTTAGCACAAGATCGTAACATCTATGAATTGAAGACTGTAGCAACGCACGGGCATTACAATACAATAACCAAAACGAAGTTAACTTACAAAAGCATACAGAGAAAGACTCACCTTCAGTAGCCTGTCGCTGAAATTGTTTTCCTTAGTCATCAATCTAGAATCTACGGCAGCTATGCTAGTTGTTGTTGCAAAGTCACTAAGGACAGGTACAACGCTACACGTCAGCAATCTTATAGCCCATCTCATGCAATACCACATAGGATTTTTGATGATGTGGAAGAGAGAGAGGGAACTAGAGAAACAGGTGGCGCGAAGCAACCACCTCATGCGCTAGAATTTAGAAATATGAGACGGCTTACACACCAGTGTACAAGTTATAGTTGCCATGCAACTTATAAATATTCCTTTTTTGCATCCCCAAATTTAGGAAATATCAATTTCTACAAGACAACTAAAACAACCATTGTACAAGTGGTCTAATAGGCCGTCTCGAAATTATGTGTTATGCATGAGACGGACTATAAGACCACACCTTTGTACTTGCGCTAATATATGCGCTAATCTTGTCGTCGCTGCATGCCCGCGTCCTGGCGGAGATGCCTAATTTCGGGAGGAGAGGTGAGGTGAAAGTTTCACTAAACAAACATATTTTTATTTTTTAGAAAGAAAACTTCTAGTTTTTTTGGAAAAAATATATCTTTTTTATAATACATATTAGTATCACACAATTCAATATGACAAACTAAAAAATTTCATAGTTTGACCATAAACAATAAAGGCGTTCAAACATCCTAGATGCAGCAAATATGTAGAACTGAATTCCATTACTAAAATGCTACCTAAAAATCTCAAACCATTATAGTTCAACACTCTTTACCAACGGCAGATCACAATCTTTTCCATCTAAGTTTGAAGGAAAAGTGTAGTACCAAATTGCAGGTCTTAAATCATCAGATTTTTTATTTCGTACATGCAGAGTAATATGTACCTGCAATCCCTTAATTAGCATTACGCCTTTCATTTATTTCATTTCTGTCAACTCTTTTAGTCAATCATATTAGAATTTGTCTATTGTGTACCAATTTAAATCCCTAACTACAGAAAAGTTATGCTCACTCTCAGACGGGCTGGATCCAGAATTATTGTGGCAGTTTGGTAGTGCCTATGGGCTCACATGGTAGATTAATTCCTTGTAGTGGAACCAATTCACTCGCGCTCAAATCTCAAATTTACACGCGTGTTGCATTTATGATTAATTTTTAATTGGTAAGTAATGTTCCATCAACATAGACAGAGTGTGAGTGTGTATACATGAAGGTAAAGATTTATACCTGTATATGTGTACATGAGTTTCTAACTTTTTACTATGTTTTTTCTTTAAAGAAACAAAAAAGAACTTGACCCGCAGGGGAAAAGCCCCCCTCCCCCAACTCCCCCTCCCTCGATGGTATTTGCTTACTTTTTCATCATGCAGGTCGAGAAAATCCTCGAACTCTCTCCCCAATCCATACACCGGGACTCAGCCGACCATGTGAGCTATGTTGCGAGTCTTTACCTAACGCTTTGGATTAGGAAATAAAGGTGAAGGAATTTTTTCGCACCCGCTGCATGATTTGGGGGGTGCGAACTACCAAACGGTGGGCAACCAACCTGGCATGAGCCAAAGGCTTATCCGGAAAAAACAATTAAACAAATGTTGACCGTGGTTTCCTATCCCCAGACGCTCTACTTATACCACGAACCGTGGTATGAAATAATCAAAAGAAATGGCTACTCATACATGTACATGGTTAGCACGTGACAGCAGGTTAACCCCGAAATACATCCCTCTCTTGGTGAATCAGCAACAGTAGCGAGAGAACGAGGAATACGGAAATGTGTTTTGGCTGCCTTCCATACATCGTGCTGCATCTTATGCAATTTTTCCTGTCAATTCAGAATTGAGATGTCTCATAGAAGCAGCGAGTTGTAAGTAATTTTTACTTACAGCTCGGAAGATATGATTCTTTGTTTCACGCCATGATTCCAGTGATAAACTCTTGCAGATTGTGAGTGTTTTTAATTGGTTACGTGGAGTTACGTGGAGGGGCCACAATGAGCAAATGATTGGAATTGTATGTATAAACAAATAAAAATGTAGTGAGAATCAAAGGTCTGATTAGTTAGGATTTAGTTTACACAAGAAAGGGAAGATTGTATCGGATGTGCACCACATCCTCGTGATGTTGCCCAAACATGATCGCAAGGATATGAACTAATATTTACTTTTTACACTATGTCGAGTCAACTCTCTAGTAACACATATGTGTTACTAGAAGAAGAGATAAGTGTTACCGAGACCTATAGTAACACATTTAATAAGTGATCTAGGTTGCGCCGTTACTAGAGCAAATTTTGTTGTAACACTTTTATGTGTTACTCCTTGTGAGAAAATGTGAAACAAGAAAATCAAATTATAACACATATATTTGTTACTCATTACGAGAAAATGTGAACCACGGAGATCCTTCGTAATACATGTATATGTTACTCGTAAGAGAGAAAAAGTGTTACAGCTGTGTTAGTACACATGGAAATATGCTCGTATATGAAAGATTAAGTGTTACAATCATAATTTTGTAACACATGATGCGTGCTTTTAGTAAGAAAATTATGTTACGACAACGATTTAGCAACACATTTTATTGTACTCTCGTTGGAAAAAAGGTGTTACAATAATAATATAGCAACACATGCTTTGCCGAGTTACCTCTTGTAACACAATTTAATTTTGCTTCCATAATTACTTTGGTGCGGATATATCTAGCATAATATCATAACAAACTTTGGGGTCGAAAACATTACAACATAATAACAGAATTGAAATCCATATTTTTCTGTTTCATTGAATGTCATGAGAAACAAATATCCTTTAGCTAGGAATGAGGGTACAATCGTTTACTTCCATAGTTCAGAATGTAAAATTTAAATATTTTATATCTACATGTTTCAAAAGCAAGAAGGTATCCATGTCGCTATAATAAATAACTAGAAATGAATTTTACAGAAAATAAGAACATGCGACTTGTTTTGAGGAGACAGTATGTTTCATGAGTTAAAAAGTTGAACAATCTTTAATGATAGTATTAAAAGATACGCTAAGTGTTGGCAGCCCCTATTGCTAAATTTCAAAATTATTTGAAAAGTTTAATTAATGTTCCTTGAAAGGTTGATATAGGTCTGCCATTGAATCACATGCTGTTTTTGTTGTACCAAACAAAAATAACCAAATGCAATAACAAGGAATTGAACTCAAGTAACTAGTTTTAAAACTGGTGGCTATTCCACCTAGTCCAAGGACAATTTTGATGTGTAGGAGGGCGCAGTCATTTTATAACGATAGGGATGTATACAATATAAACCCAATGGTCAAGTCAATTAATTAATACCACGTGACCTGAAATTCATTTATTAAAAGATACAAAATTAAACGTATTAGAGAAGTAGCAAGGAAGAGACTCGGAACGTAGTGACTCTTAACTTTTTTGTTGCAACACTATGTGTGCTACAAGAAATGTGTTCTTGTGACATCCCTTCCAGGAAACCCAGGGAATCGGCGCAGGGGAACACTCGACGAAGAGAGTTACAACAGTTCATCATCTCATACAAGCCAGAATATATACATCATGGTATAATACAACCAGGTTTTCGAAATACAAACATTGTGCAACTGGAACTTATTACAATACCGAAGTTTGTAACAACTACAAGTCCGACAGTGGAAGTCATTGTTTTACAACAAAAGACAACTTAGGACGACTAATGTGATGTACCGAGCCCGTCGTACACCACGATCCTCGTCCTTCACGGCGTCGGGATCCGTTCCCACCGGAGGGAAACACCCTCGGGGCACTACTCTTCCTCGGGAAGCTACCGTACGAGTCGTAGTAGTACGACTCGTGGCCTGAAAACATAACGAACAAACCCCGAGTAATATAATACTCAGCAAGACCGACCCGCCAACGAGGCACGCTAAGGCCGACGCCTAGTATGCGAAGGCTTTATGGTCGTGGGTTTGACTTTCTTGCGAAAACATCGCTAACGGTGGATCCTTACTTTCGGGTTTTAGCCCATGTTAAGTTACTTACCTAACTATTGCTTGTAGCCCATAAATACTATAATCTAGTTTGCAAGAAAAGATTATCTTTGACAAATAGCTATTCCTTCTCTTCTCTTCACATTTCACTTGATTAACTACGATGCGACTCACCGAACTAGCGGTACTCATTTCTACGAGTGACAGCGATTAGAATCAATTTTATACCAGCTGGCAAAACCCGACTACACGATGTATACGCACCGCACCGGTCGTATACGACAACCTTTCCCGCCAACACCGACGGAAGAATAGCCGTTTCCAACTCCCCGGAAATATGGAGACCCCACGCGATACATTCCCGGCGTCATCCGTGAGCGACCCATTTCCCTCCCGTGAGACTCCGATCTCACTAACGACCGACAAAAGAGAGTTGGCTACGACACATCACCGGGGTGGTAGGGTACATCGACTTGTCGGGCCCATTACACCGAGCATGTAGTACGGTACGTTCAATACTTGTTCAACCGGGCCGACAATGGTACGGTCCTTGACCAGACACGGACGGGGCTACCACCTTGCAAGACCTCGACCTCGTCTTGCCCTTTCTCCTACGGGGCCCGTCCGGTCTCAAATTCATTAACACTCTCTTCAAAATTAACGACAAAACAGTAATCATCTAAAGCCTCCATGCTTCAAGATCACCTAACTCAACTACCGTTACGACTATGAATTAAGCCTAGCGTCTATCGAGCTACCTGTACTAGTATATCACGAATAAAGGAATCCTAACTCACGCATCTAGGGTGTCAATCGGTCCCTATCACCTAGTGCACAAATATAACTTAACTATCGTGATGAAAGTAAAGGACTTTAAATATAGGTGGGATGCACCGGGGCTTGCCTCGATTCACGTCGGCGTTAGCTTCCTCGGTGGTTGGGTCGACGTCGATATTCACGTCTCCCGCTTCGCCTCGAACGGAACGTCGATCACGCCAGGACCTATGTCGATCATCTATTCTTCGTGAATCAGTAACATGCATGCATGAATGCGTATGATATGCGCTGCGAGGAATTATCGACCCGGGTGTTAAATTAACAGACTAGCATCTACGATTCAAGACGCGTGAGCGCCACAAGAAATGACGGTTCTAATTACATGAAATAACGATGTTTATGTTTTATTTTGGAAAACCAATTTAACAGAAACTTTCGTCTGCAGTATCTCTTTTATGTAAAGAAATTCATTCTTCAAAATTAAATAATAAATAGCATAAAATAATAAATTATCTTAATCAAAGGAAGATAAATAATTAAACTATGAAATTATAATTTCTCAAAATATACATTTGAATACATAATCAAATAGGAAATAATTTTATGAATCTAATGAACTTTATGTGGCATTTTTCTGATTTTTCTGGAATTTTCTACGAATTTTGGAAATCTGGAAAGTATTCTGTGCCACACCAATGGGCACAGGGTTGGGCCACGCGGGATCCCGCGTAGCCACACGCGATCCCGCGCGTGTGTCCTGCGGTGGCCAGGGATGGCGGCGCGGTGGCCGGACTTGGCCGGCGGTGGACAAAGCTTGCATCTAAGGTGCTTTTCGCGATCTCTATGCTACGAGGAACACGGGGGTGCAGCTAGCTAGGTGGGACAATGGCCGGACGTGGGTCAACGGCGAGAGGCGGCCATGGTGAACCTCCGGCGAGGTGCGGAGCTCGCCGTGATGTGTAAAATTTGGGGGAAAACCTACTACAAGAAACAGGGGAGCACGGGGAAGAGCGGCAAGGGGTCGCGCGACCTTGAGGTGGGCCGGAAGGGAACGCGCACCGACGAGGTGAGGGCGGCGGCAGATGAAGCTCAGAAAGAACGGCGAAATTCCGGTGAACCTGCGGATTAAACTCGGTGGTGAGTGGTCAGGGAGTAGAGTAGGAAGTTATGCACGAGTGGAGACCAAGAAAACACATGGGGGCTCACCAGGGCGGATGAATTTGATGTGCTGGTGGGTCGTGGCGACCGGTTGGGGAAGAAAGACTTCGATCCCTGGAGCTAGGGCGGGGGAGTCCGATTGATGGCCCTGGA